>CALNHX010007885.1:0-67966 GCA_940337035.1 Agriotes lineatus | reverse complement strand
CATCCCAGTAAATGATAAAGCATCCAAGAATTCAATCGATTTGTTGTCAGTATAATTAGTTGGAATTAAATTAGAATGACTGCTTTGAGACCACCATATTTGTGGAAAATTAAAATCTCCTACGATTACAAATTTATATTCAGGGGCAGTATCATTTATCAGAACTTGCAATTTACTTAAAAAACACTGTAAAGCATAATTATCCTGGGGAGAAATATATACACAGCATAAAAAAAGGCGACAGCAAGGAATAGACACCCACAAATCTTTGCAATCACTTTCCCATTTAAATTGTCTTACATTTACAATTTGCTTATTAATCGCGATCATGACGCCACCGCCATCCGACTTACAAGAACTAGTGCTAGAGCGATCTCTACGATGAACAATGTAATTTGAATCAAAAAGTTCTTCACTAAATACATTCGTGTTAAGCCATGTTTCGCTTATACAGATAACGTCATAGTCACTATCGGCAGACGATGCAATCAACTGGTGGGACTATGTATAGTATTCCAACCAAAAATTGGAAAGCTATTTAAAATCCAGTACACCATGAAAAGTGCAAGTCGTGTCTAAGTTGGTTTCATACAATCAGTAAATAATATTCTAATGTCAAACAGCTTTCAAGTAATGACAGTTCATCTGCAAACTGTACATGTAACTGTTTTGTTAAGGCATTCGAACATTGTGCATGATTCAAGTAGGTACTAGTTGAGTTTTTAAAACCGTATAGTAGCATAGAAAATGTTGAAAAACGTGTATGTATGTCTTCCAAACTTCCCAATGCATCTGTCAAATTTGTGGGTTACTGTCGAAGTGTCACTGAATGACAATCAAACAGTAATTTTATGAATTAAATTACGAAGTGACTTACTGTTCTCAATGCTGGCCTGATTTTAAATAGCTTTCCAATTTCTGGTTGGAATACTATACGAAGTCCGCGAACGTTTTGATAATAAAGTGAAATATTATCCATAATAACAATAAAACACAATAAACAATTGAATAGACATATTAAACCTTCTCAACGTGTGCAAGGGCGTGAATTATCATTACACGAGAAGTATGGAACTTACGTATACATATAGTGTGTCATCCCTGACCCACACATATTTTATACCTTTCTCGCGGGCCGCGGTTTTAACGTTCTCAAGAGCGTCTTCTTAGCCGGAGAGAGGTGCTCGTTGACAAAAACACTTGCGTTGTACTCGGACAGGTTTCGAATTTGAAGCTCTAGTAGATTTCATTATTTGTTTCGAGGCGGAGAGAAATTTATTCTTTGTTTTCCTTGATGCAAGTTCAACGATAATATTCCTGGGACTCTGAGAATCATTGAAGGAGCGGACTCTGTGCACCACATTTATATCAGTGTCTGTAATTGGACAGTCTATGGCAGTTCCAATGTCACTAATAGTCTTCAATAAATTCTCATCCTTCTTCTCTGGGACCCCCTGAATCTCCACGTTATTAATTCGGGACCGCTGCTCCAGGGGCTCGAGCCGAGACTCCAGAGATTGGACTTGTTGGTTGAGCCGACGATTTTCGGTAGCAATTTTATCAAATTATACCTATTTAGATTCGAATATCTTAATGTTTTTTTGGAAATCATCAAATCTCTCCGATTGAAATTGTACCGAATGCAGTATAGTTTCGTATTTAGAATTAAGCGATTTCAGTTCTGCTTGGATAGCCTGTAAGGTGTTCTTCGCAGGGTCATCGACAGTTTCATTGCCATCGGCATTTGGCAAAATTATTGAGTCTCGCTTTTTGGACTTTGCGCGACAATCGTTGCATTTCCAAAATGCGCTTGATGAATTAGCAATTTTTATTGATTGAATAGATGTACCCACGCTCTTAACGTGGCACGTATCGCACACTACACCCGCACTCTTGTTGGTGATACCACCGGTACAAATAGAACATATAACCATGATCTAACCAATTGAATAACAGGTAGTTTTGTTATCGCGTTATTTAAACGTTTTTCTCAGAGTACAGCACGAGCGAGAACGATGTTCACGCTATGGGAGCTAGCTGAGTACGTTTGCGTAGGTGTGTGTACCATTATAATTACATTTGATAGCTAACTATGACAATTACCGGCTGCAGAAACAGTCACCTGCGCCGTCACGGCCATCTCCTTATTATGGCATAATATATAACTGCCATAAATGTAAATCTTTGTTAAATCGACATTTATGAATTAATAACAGTAAATTTAGGGCAGTAGAAAAAAATATTGTGTGCAGTCTCATTCTAAAAGTGTTATTGCACTCGACATGTTATGAAACTCTGCCTTCGGCTTCGTTTAATAATTTTCATGTCTCGTGCATAAACATTCACTTTTAGCACTTGTTGCACAAATAGCTATTATCTACGATGGTGTGTAAAGTTGACTTTGAGTTGGCACTTTTAAGTTTGTAAAACGACTGTTTAATATAATAACATATTTTCATTAGTTCACGTCTCCAGTAACGTGTTTTAAAATTTTTAACCACGCAAGATTGCGACCGGTTGCTAGTAATCGTAATTTATATTTAATATTTTTTTTTATATTTACCATGTTTTCTAGATTCTATCGTAGAAAAAATATTGTACGATTCACATGCGTAAAGTGTCACTCGCATTTTAATTCTGCCTCACTTCTGACTGAAGACTAGCTTTACGCACTTGTATTGTAAATTACTATTATTTTATTTTATATTATAAAATAAATAACTTGTTTTTTTTAAATTATACATTGTGGTTTGTTTATGTTGTACACTGTTTTTTTAAAATTTTTATGACAAATCAATTTAAGGACCTGACTTTACTTGATTCTAAATTATTTAAAAACAAAACTATTTTGACATTTTTAGCGACCTAAATATGGATTTTTCTAACCTAAAATAAGCACTTATTTTAAGTTTTTTGCAACCTAAATGGCCGCTCTCTACTTATTAACAATAGAATAGATACTCCACATATAACTAGATAATATATTCTTAGTTGTACCTCTCTATGACAATAGGTGTAAATGTACCTTGTCTTTTCTATAATAACGCGTATAAACTATGCATTTTATTTCAATTATAATAAAAAAAAATTAAAAACTCAGATTATGTCGTTGCCGAATTATTAACTAATGTTAAGTAAATGTCATATATGTGTATTTGTTTCTTAATTATTCATAACTTTTTTGTTAGCTTACATTCTGATTCTAATGACAAAACTTACAGTTGACCTGTTGAAGGTGTACGTCAGTGGTTTGTTTATTAATTCTTCTGATTTTACCACTGGCTACTGAATCGTTACATATCATTTTACGTTTGATGGTTATACAGGGTGTTTGGTTCACCGACGTATATCCGAAAGGAGGTGGTAGGTGAGTCGGTTTGGAACTTATTTAACCAAAAATACCTTTACACAAAGTGTCACGGTTTCTGAGATAAAGCCAACTTTGTGATTTTATTAAATTACTGCAGTTTTAGTATGATTAACTCCATATTTTGTTTTATCACATGTAGAGTGTATCAAGTGATTTTATTTGATAGAACAGATATCAAAGACTACTAAAATAAATTTACAAGAAATTAAAAGTTTGCAGTTGTGTCTAATTAAAATTAATCATACTAAAACTGCAGTAATTTAATAAAATCACAAAGTTGGCTTTATCTCAGAAACCGTGACACTTTGTATAAAGGTATTTTTGGTTAAATAAGTTCCAAACCGACTCACCTACCACCTCCTTTCGGATATACGTCGGTGAACCAAACACCCTGTATATCAGGTGATTTAAAAAAAAAGATTCATCAAAGAGGGCCCTGGAAGACAAAAACAGACATAAGCTGTATGTGTAATATGTATTAATTTAGAAACTAGAAAATTTTAATTAATATAACTGTCACTTTATGTCAGCTTAATTTAACAATTCTCAAACTGCTTTTCAGACAAGTCCTTTATTATCCATTCACAAAACTCGTGAACTGTCAATGTCAAATTTTTGAAATATTTGTTGAGTGTACCTGGAAATTACAGTTTTTTTGGGAATGTACTTCGGATCTAGTGATTTCTAGTAATATTTAAACTTAAGGTTATGTTACATGTGTCAAAAGTCAAAACTAATTTCTTCTAGTTTTTCCTCGTAATAATCAACTATAGCAGTTTTTCCCTTTCCAATAATAAAACCCTCTATCGTTTCTGTTCATTTCAATTGAAGTATATGCACAAAAATAAAGGAATTTGGAAGATTATTATTTTACAAGAAAGTGTGACATAAGTCAAGTTTTTAAATTTCAAACATTTCAGTGCTGCCAAAATCAGCAAGCAGAAGTTCCAAAACAGAATTTAAACACGGTACCAACTTAACAGTGTTTTGACAGTTCACGAGTTTTGTGAATGGATATGTTGTATATTTTGTCATGATTTTTACTGATCATCAAATACAGCGTATGCTAGAAATGTAGTTTAGGAACGTGGAACGATCAAAGAAATCAACTGTTATTGAGTTCACTCTGAGAGAGTAGATGCAACCTGAAGTAGTTGAAATGTTCCAAATGCAAGCTTCGACATACATGATTTTTGTCTAAGGCCACTTTGATGAATATTTTTTTCAATCACGTGTTATCTGCGGTTATGATTTACTTAGTGGATTTACAATTATTATACAGTGAGCGCCAAAACGCATTGGCCAGTTTCAATTTGTAATAACAATTTATTTGCTTAAATTACACAGTTAATCGAAACTATTTCTTAAAGACTAAGAATGGGAGATTGACCTATGAAAAATGCTGTCGGTTAAATGACTCTCCTCTTGTTGAATGTACTCTTTTAAACGGCCGGCGGCCGAAATCTCTCAACACACCTTGCCGCATATTCTGCAGTATAGCTTCAATATTTTCTGGAATAAATATTTTAAGCTTTTCCAGATTTCTTATCTTTCTTGTAAATACTCTGCTCTTCAAGTAATCCCAAAGAAAAAAGTCAGGAGTGGTTATATCCTGCGATCTCGAGGGCCAAGGAAGGTCACCATAGCAAGAAATCAGTTTATTTGAAAACGATTGTCGTAGGAGATCCGCATTCATTCTTGCGGTGTAATTGATAGCACCGTCCTCTTGAAACCAATATTCATTTACTATCTCCTCCTCTATTTGCGATAAAAAGATCTTTGAAGCATGTAATGTCTTTCCTCGAAAAAATAAGCCGCGACAGCATTTGACGATGAAACAGCACACCAAACTGTCACTTTCGGAGGATGTCAAAAATTGAAACAAAACTCCCAAGTTTCCTATTTATGAAGAAATTATCATTTATTCCATAGGTGAAGTGTATGGGTTTTTATTAGGTATTGAAACTGACCAATGCTTTTTGGCGCTCACTGTATTATGCGATTGACGTTTTCTCTCCATCTGCTTTATTGTATTTTGTGTTGATTTTAATCTGTTATTGGGCTTTTTCAGTTGGTTAAATAATAAATAGATAAATAAACATTTGCATGGAAAACATTTACCAATTAAAAGGTTTTGTATTCTTTTGCAACTCGTAAACCCTGGATAACCACTATAAAGAAATGAGCAATTACATTATGTGTATGTGTATTATGAAAACCTGTTAGGTACATTAAAATTACTCATTGATAAACAGAGCGTTATGAAATTCTGCCCGTTATGTTTGTTGATTATTAGTAAATTCAAACTGACAAAAATGTTTTTAACGTTTTTTCAAAAATATCGGTATTGAATGGTAATTCTACACGATTTAATAGAGAAAACAAACTCTACAAGATAATCTATAATAAAATGCATCATGCCATTGAAAAAATTTAAAAATATCTAATTTTCTTTGAAATCGAAAGTCGAAATATAATATTGATACTGAGTTTGAACATCTGCATTCCCTTCCACTAATTTTACTGATAATCGCTTTTTTCTACCTCTTCAAATAATCAAGATATATTTTTGGAATACTTTACGTGTAAATATATATGAAACATAGTATATTGGCTATATTGCGAAATAATTTAATAGAAAAATATGATGAAGATATGATTGTGAACATCTGAACTTTTTATACAGAGCTCGCATGCGCTTGAAGCGATCTTTATATGCAGGCACGTGTAAAATGAACTCCTGCTGATATATCATTATATATTTACAACAAATATAAATAAACTATAAAAAAACAAATTTGAAGTTTTTATTACTATAAAATCAATTTTCTGCAAATTAAAAAAGTTGGCAGAGCAAATATTCGGCTAATAATCTCTTTCTCTAGGGCCATTGAACTTATTGTTCTACCCTTTGAACACACTACAGCATGCTACTCCCCCAACCCTAGACACGCATAGCAATGCGCTGATACAGATACAATCTCACCCGCGACGTTACGTCACCCGTTGGTGCGCCAACACAGCGTCGCGGCGCAGTCCAACATCGAGCTGTTATCAGTCGCGTCGTTTCGTTATCACACAGCTGTTTGTGACGAAAATGACCACCGTGCAACATTCTTCCAGAAATGTCGGGCGAGAATTTAAAATCGAGAGGTAAGTCCAAATTTTATGGATTTGTGAGAAATGTACCCAAATCAGGTGCCTGTTAGAATTTGAAAGTATCGATAGTTAAAATTGGCGTTACATTGGTATTATCAGCGTAGAATCGATAAAATTGTTTGTATTTATTACCCACATGCGAGTGCTGTTTTAGAGGGTAGGCTAATCGTGCAGATGTTAAATCCAATCTATAGTTGTTGAAAGAGAAACGGTAATGGCTAATCATTATCATGTGAATTGTAAAACAAGGATTATGTTTAGAGGAAGTTAAGAATTTTTATTAAATTATTTTTATGTGTAATTCATGGATAAGTGTAATAGCCAACAACTGTTTAAATTATAAACAAAATGTTTTAAGGTAACACCTTTCTACCATATTCAAACAATTTTGGTTAAAAATCAATCAGAAATAATCAAATTTCCAACATTATTGTACAAAGTTAAACAAAAAAGCTTTAAGGCACGCCCCACGCAGAAGTTGGTACGTCCTTGTTAACTTGCCCACGTTATTGATCTGGCTGACTCACTTACATAGGGGTGAAATTCACGAACGCGATGTCGCCTACACAATTCATTTTTCCTGCATCTTTTATCTGATTTAACAGCCCACATGCCTGAAATTGTTAAAACTAATTCTTATAGGATGGACGCTTCTTCGCACAGATGGGGGAATTCATCAGAATAGCAGATGGAGTCCTCTAAGACTTCTAAAATGGAAACCGAGCAGTACGAACCCCATCCCTTGATACACGGCTGTGATGACTCCTGGACCTGGAACCGCCGCGAGAGGAGTCCCGAGGTGAAGCTCTACGGAAATTCCTTCAACATCGCCCATTTTCACCCCAACTGGAGCAGCGGGACGGCGGGGGTTAGGGGCACCAGGGTTCTAAACAATGGAAAATACTTCTGGGAGCTTCGTCTGTCGCAACGCATTTTTGGAACGAGCATGATGTTTGGTGTAGGGACCGACGAGGCACGTCTCCACGCGGATTCCTTCACCAATCTCCTGGGGGAAGACTACAATGGATGGGGTTTGTCCCACAAAGGGCTGTTGTGGCATGGCGGCACGTGGTATCACTACACCAAACCCTTTCGAGAAAACGAAGCAACAACGATAGGCATCTTATTCGACGGCGTCAACGGTACCCTTACCTATTACAAGGATGGAAGGTGCTTAGGGGTTGCCTTCAGGGGGCTCAACGAGGTTAAAGGCAACTTGTATCCTATGGTTTGTTCCACTGCTGCAAAAACTGAAATGACTTTAGGAGGTATGAAAAGAGACTTTGTAAATTTGCAAGACCGGTGTAGAGCAGTTATTATTAAATGCATTGCGGATAAGTGCGCTATTGAAGAACTCTTCATACCGCCTAGGATAAAAGGTTACTTACGTGAGGGTATTGTGGAGTTAAATGTGCAACCCTTTCAACCACTCAATGATAATGTTTGTAAGCGAGTAGGATCCATTTGATCGTTACTGAGAAAAGTGAATCTCATACAAATCAGAAGATCTCATCTCCAGCATAACAAAGGTTTCCCATTGAGAAATAATAAAAACTAGTCATTACATAAATTATAGATGAGTTTCTTGTGTGAAAGCTTTTTGTAACAATGGTTAGGTACTAGTCAACAAATAATAATGTACTTAATTTATACGGAATTGTAGATAAATTATTTTTTTAGGACAATTACATGAGTAATGATAAGATAGACTTCTTGAAGATTTTTAACATTTCTCTTGGTTCCCATGTGAAGCTTTGTTAATACCGTCTGCTCTCACGTTAAAAATCTTAAAAATTTATTTCATATGTTTTCCTTGTTGGGAAACACGGAAAATATTTCGCTTTGTTAAATGTCAATGAATTCGATAAATTGATGAAAATGACAAAAGAAATTAAACACGGTTCTGCAAACTGCCTTCATAGCTGTGTACCGAATGGTAACTGAACCATTATTAAAACAATTCGAAGAAGTTCAGTATTGTGTAACCGTTAAGTTGCTATGTATCATAATTGTCATTGTTTTAGGCAAAGTAGTTCTCTGTGAAACTTCTTACTTATATGTACTAACCATTGGATGTGATATAATTGTACCTTTGATAAATTTATGTGTTTCAGTTTTAAATTTATATAAGCGATATTTTACTAAGTTATAAAATCAATTAGGTACGGAGTGTAATCATACAATGTTACAACCCGTGATCGCGATGATGCCATAATAATTATGTAAATATTAGGTTTAGAAATTGAATAAATCAAAGGTATTGAGGGGGTTAAGCCAGCGGTATATGTTACCTCATACTTGCTGTTCAATGTGAAAAGTACTAGTTAAATGTTGTTTCTTATTGTTTTGTCTTTGTTCACCTGCCAACATGTAAAAGTTTTATTCTGCCGATACTTGTCATTTGTCGTGGATACTAGTTAAATTAATGTTACTTATTGCAAATATTGCATTATTAAATTAATTGTTTATAAGTATCCACGACACCTTATTCTGTTACTGCGTTAAGTTATCTGTGCAATTGCTTTGTTATTGTTCACTTGTGATTTAATTAAAAGCTTTATTAGTTAGTTATAAGTAATTTAAGAACTATGTAAAAAGTGTGGAACTAATAGAATTTCTTAGTATGTAATTTTATAATATAAGGTACGCATAAAATAAGTATAATTTTTATTTATTTAAATGAATATCGTTTAGTTCGATTTGGCCAAATTGTGCAATATTACCAAATATTATATGTCAAAAACACAATTTTTAAAAACATAGTATTATTGCGACAAATAGCTATCAGATTTAGAGCACATTTACTGCAATTTCAGTTGACTTTGAAGTGTAGCCGAGTATTAAATGTAATCGTTCTCAATGTTTACTAATGATAAGAAAATTATTTTTAAATGCAAATAATTTAATTAAATTTTGTAACTACGACAAACTGTAAAAAATTAAGAATGAAACCGCAGCATAACTAAAGTTGTTTGTCTCTTATTTTCCGCTATTTTAAACATGAAACCGTTAATACTGATTTTTTAGTTCAACAAAGCCAACTTAAAATATTTTTTCGTTGACCGCTTGTTATTTTCAATGAATTATTTTTCCTAAAAAAGGATGGATGAATAGATGTCATTAATGCACTATTTTTTATTAATACACTCTTTTTCATTAATTAACTGTTTTTGTGATTTTGACGTTTTAATGAAAAAAAGGATGGATTAATAGATGTCATTAATACACTATTTTTGATTAATACACTCTTTTTCATTAACTGTTTTTGTGATTTTGACGATTTATAGTTATTTAACCAACAAGTGTGTTAATGAAGGCGATTAATAATCGAAATTGTTTAAAGCACGAACGAGCGATAGCGAGTGAGTGCCTTTAATAGCTGAGATTATTAATCGCCCATTAACAAACGAGTTGATTACAAAATTTTTTCGTTGACCGCAAAATATTTTTTTTGTGGCGAAAAATTTGATTAATACAACTAACCTCCATGCAAAATATCAAAACGTCAAAATCACAAAAACAGTTAATTAATAAAAAAGAGTGTATTAATCAAAAACAGTGTATTAATAGATTTATTAATCCATCCTTTTTTAAAAAACAGTTAATTAATGAAAAAGAGTGTATTAATCAAAGACAGTGTATTAATGTCGTCTATTAATCCATCCTTTTTTAGGAAAAATAATTCATTAATATTGAAATTAACAAGCGGTCAACGAAAAATGATATTTTGCATGGAGGTTAGTTGTATTAATCAAATTTTTCCATGGTAAGTAGGTTTCTTAGCAAACGTGAATCTTACGTGAAATTGTAAATGTGTGGAGCTGAAAAGATAACATTAGTTTGATTTGGTATTAATTTCAATTTTTTCACCACAAAAAAAGATTTTGTGGTCAACAAAAAAATTTTTTAATCAACTCTTTCTGTACTGATAAAATAACAGACTTCGAAAAAATTGTAAAGCAGTTTTCCAACAAACTAAAGCTAATTGATAAATTAGAACAAGAAAACCGGAAACTAACGTCTCAAGTTGAGACGTTAAACAATAGAGTTGACGAACTGGAGCAATATTCTAAACTCAACAACGTAGTTGTTAATGGCGTACTTGAGGAAAAAGATGAAAAATTGAAAGACGTTTGCTTATCACTTGAAGAAGCTATAGGATGCAAGGTTTCCTCTGAAAGCGTCCATATTGTCCATCGTCTTCAGCCGCATCCCAACCAAAGCCAGCCTGGTCACCCTCGTTCTATACTTATTCGCTTCGTTTGTAGATCAGCGATGGACGTACTGCTAGCCGCTGCCAAGTCTAAGAAACAACAGCAACAAACAAAATCTCCTGGACAAAAATTTACCGGACTCAAATTGTTAAACTACGAAAGTGTATATTTCAACGAGCATCTTACTCAGCGGAACGGCAATCTCCTTAGGCTTGCGAAACAAAAATCCAATGGAAAATATAAATATATAATAATAATAATAATAATAATAATAATATTGTATTACAAAATAAATTCATATACATAAATGATTTAGTTTTTCTGAAGAAAAAAAAATATACAAAAGAAACAATATCTATACATAAATATAAATAAAGGTAAAAAAAACAGATATGGCCAACGAGGCGAAGTTCAGAAATTTGATAGTTATATAATAGCTATCAAGATTCTGCTCCTCCACTTAACCTCATCTTCTATTAAATTTTTTAATCGAAGCTGGTGCAGGAAAGTCATTATTTGAAAAATACAAAATTTAAATACATTATGAAAAGTACAACAGAGAAAAACAAAACGAAAAAGAGCGAGCTGCTGTTAAAATACAGTAATGATTGATAACATATTGTATCTACCAATTTTTTTTTCTTATTTCATATTTAAGAAGCACTATTTTGGTTTTCTAGCAGCATGTGGCGTACTTGTAATTTAAATTTATTATATGTGAGCGATTTAAAACATGTTGGTAAAGAATTGTAGTTATTAGCTATGCAATAAGAAAAAGACCTTTTAAACATTGTAGTATGGTGAATAGGAATATTTATAAAACTTTTGTTTCTTATATTGACATTGTGTAAATCAGATCTTAGCTTAATTTTTTTATATAAATATAAAGGTTTCTTATTTATAATGATTTTGTGGTACAAACATGTAGAATGAAGTTTTCTTGTATTTTCCATGTTCAACCATTGAATTTCCTTTAACTTATGTGAAATATGGTCAAATTTTCTTATTCCATAAATTAGTCTCAAACAAGAATTCTGCATAATCTGAATTCGTCTTATATCTGCACTGTCTAGACAAGGACCATACACGCTATCGCCATAATGAAACTGTGATAAAACCATAGATTCACACAGTATTGTTTTCACTTTTTGACTTAAGGAATATCTGTTTTGGAAAATTATTTTTAAATTCAAATATGCTTTCTGGATAATTTTAGAAATGTGTCCCTTAAATCTTAAGTGTCTATCTAAAACCACTCCAAGGTGTTTAATATTATCTTTTATTTCTAATTTTGTATCTTGAATTTTAATTATGATATTGTCTCGAAAAGTATCTCTAACTTTAGTTCTACCAAACAGCATGACATAGGATTTATTTGTGTTTATTTTTAAACCATGTTTTTCTGAAAATTTAACAAGATTTTCGACATCATTATTAATCGCATCGATAGCAGTATTTATATTACTTTGACTAAAACTGTATTCTAATTGTGTGTCATCTGCGTATAAATGATAGTTACAGTGCTTTAACGAACTTTTTAAATTAAAAGTATATATAACATAAAGTAAAGGGCCAAGTATAGATCCCTGGGGGACACCAAGTGTAACTGGTAATGGATTTGATTTACAGTTATTTAGAACAACAGTCTGAGATCTACTAGCTACATAACTTTGAATTAGTTCAATAGCAGGATCACTAAAACCAATATAACGTAGTATTGCAATTAAAATATCGTGTCTTATCGTGTCGAACGCTTTGGAATAATCTAACATTATGATTAAAGATAGTTCGTTGTTATCGATGGCAGTAAAGATATCATCAGTTACATTTAAAAGAGCTGTTGCACAACTATAACCGCGTCTAAAACCAGATTGTGTTTCTGGTAATATATTGTGTTCCTCTATAAATTGACGAATCTGTATTGCCATCACTTTTTCGAGGACTTTAGACAAACACGGTAAAATACTTATAGGTCTGAGATCTTTATAATCAGATGGTGACTTTGTTTTTGGCAAAGGAATCACATGAGCAGTTTTCCAAGCTTCAGGAAATGCAGAGCTTCTAAAACTGGAATTTACTAGATTGGTTATATAAGGAATTAAGTAAGGACAGCAAAGTTTTAACATTTTTAGGCTAATATTGTCAGAACCCGTAGCATTCGTTTTAATGGTTTGAATAGCTCTAATAACATCTTTATCAGAAATAGGAGTGAATGTAAATTTAAGTGGAAATTCTTTTAACATGTTGTTATTATAGAAATTGAATAGATCATCATTTTTAACACAATTAGCAGGTTTAGCAGAGTTAATAAAAGCATCATTTATTTTATTAACATCTTCAAGATTCTGAGGAATAGAAGCAGTTTGTGACTTAAAGTATATGTTTGCAGTTATTAAATCTTTCCATAAAGTTTGAGTTCCATGTACATTTAATTGAAAATTAATGTAAGCTTTTTTCTCTTGTCTAATTGCAAAAGTAACATAATTACGAAGTGACTTATAATATTCCCAGTGGGCTGGATTTTTTGATTTTTTAAATTTTTGTAGGGCTTTATTTCTAAGACCAATCATGAACTTTATATTCTCAGTCATCCAAGGTGATTTAGGTTTGGTAATTCTGACTGTTTTTACGGTAGTATGATTGTTAAATAAGTTTAAAATAGATGTTTTAAAATTTGAAGTTTATCATTTACATTATCTAAATTATATATACTATGTAAACCAAGAGATTGAAGATCGGAATTAAAACTTTCATAATTAAATTGACTAAAATCTCGATAAGTATATAAGAGAGGCTTTTTTGCTATATGTGTTTCTAAAGGATAATCACAGTAAGTAAAACAGTGATCCGACAGACCATGGGCATTTTGAACACCACAACTACTGATAGTTTTATCTGTGTTAACTAAAATAAGGTCGATAAGTTTAGAAGTATTTTTGGTAATACGCGTGGGTTGGTCGATTATTTGTTTATATTCCAAAGCGTCCAGCATTGATAACAGTTTAATAGTAGCAAAATCGTTAAGATTTGTTACATCTATGTTGAAATCTCCTGTGCATATTATTTCTTGAGATAAAGGTGTAACCAGAGAAATGGAGTCCTCCAGGGAATTAAGAAATTCTGTGTAGGGATATTGGTGCCTTCTGTAAACAGTGCCAAATATCAAACAAGTATGTTTAAATAACAATTTAATCCACAATTGTTCAATAGCTAAAGAATTGTTTGAGATCATAATAATGGAATAATTCAAATTATTTTTTATATAAATACATACGCCTCCGCCCCATGTAGCAGAAACTCGGTCCCTACGTATCAGTTTATATCCTGGAATATGTACTATTTCATCAGGATCATTAGGTGATAACCAAGTTTCAGTTATGCCCACTACATCACTCCTGGATGATAACAACAGCTCCCTGATTTCTGTGAAATCATCTTTAAGAGATTGTGCATTTAAATGAGCAATTTTTAAACAATTATTAATCATTTATAATATAACATAAATAAAATTAAACTAAAACTTTTACTGTTAACATTAAGACATATTAAGATAAATAAACAGAATGTAGCTACTGAAATCTGTATCGCAAAGAAATGATACCGTTTATTTACATAAATCAAATTTACATTATAATTTAAACTAAAAACACATTTAAAATAAATTCTCGTTATCATTACCTTAATGCGCATCGTTTAAGTCCTTTTCAGTTTTTATTCTAAATATTTTGCTGGTATCACTTTTTCTTAGAAATATTTTTCCATCTTTAGTCCACAGATATTTGAATTCTTTATCTTTCTTAAAAAGACGCACTTTATAGAGAAGTTGCCTGTTGTAGGAGGATAACGATTCGTTTATGTAGATAGGGTTATGCTTCTTTAGTGAACCTGTAAGAGCTGCATCTAGATGGGATGTCGATAAATTTCTTTTGATTTTTTTGCATCGAAGAAATGCATCTTTGTTAGTTCGCCGTACAAATTTAATAATTATCTTTGGTGGTTCCTCAGGATTATTCGGGTTTTTTTGGAGTCTGTGACATGCGTCAACCATCGTAGGATCTAAATTAAAATGAATTGCGTTTCCAATTTGTTGAAGGGTAGTCAAAGTGTTTTCGTTTTTTTGCACAGGTACCCCCGTAATTTCTAAGCAGTTTACCCTTGTGTACTGTTCAATATCGTTTAATCGCATTTTCATATTTGAGTTTTCAGATTCTAATTTATGATTTTGAGTTGCCATGTCTTCGAGTTTTTGATTGCAGGCCTGAATTTCTCCGGCTTGCTTATCAACAAGGTCGCTCAGTTGTTTGAGTTCCATGTGATATGCATTTAATGCGACACTAATGTTTGCTTGCTCTTCCCGAAAAGCCTTAATTTCCTTTAAGATGTCTTTCAACGTGGGTTCAGATTCCTTTACTTCCCCTGCTGCGTTGGACTTGCATGTAGAACATATAAATTTGGTTTCAGAGGCACTTATAGTTTCGATATCGGCTTGTTGCAGATTAACACAGTTGCCATGAAAGTCCTTTTTGCAACTATCACATTTAATTTGTGCTGTACGAGGTAGCAGCTTCGCAGAACATATATTGCACGACATTATAATAATGAGTTTGTACCGGCAATAGAAAATTTCAATTTAAATATATTTACTAGGTCACTTGACACACGACCGCACTGCACCGCAGCTTTCAGTGTATTTGGACTCGAAATTGTATAGTTTTTGCGCGAAAGGATGAGAAGTCTCCGATCATTCCCATTAAAAGTGAAAATACTTACTTACTTACTTACTTAATCGCGAACTCTTCTACCTTACGGTGTCGAGTTATTGCTTGCAGATCTTCTTCCAAGCATTCCTGTCCTGCGCCGTCTTTTTGGCTTCTCCCATACTTATTCCTATGCTTTCGAGGATTTTAGTTACAGTGTCGCCCCATCTTAGCCTCGGCCTTCCTCTCGGTCTTCTACCATATGCTTTAGTTTTCCATACCTTCTTGGGAATTCGCTCCTCTTTCCTTCTTTCAACATGTCCTAGCCATCGTAGTTGGTTAGATTCAATTATTTTGATTAACGGCTTACTGTTCAAATTGTGTCGGATGGTGTCGTTAGGAATTCGGTCCAATCTTGTTACTCCCTCCACTTTCCTCAGGTACTTCATTTCGGCTGTTTGTAGTAATCCCTTCTGTTTTTCTGTGAGAACCCACGACTCACTGCTGTATGTCATGATTGGTGCTATAATTGAGTTGAATATAGTCAGCTTTGTCTTCTTGGGTATGTTCTTGTTTCTCAGGAATTTTTTGTTCATGACTTGGAAAACTCGGCCTGCTGACCCCAACCTGTTATTTAATTCCTCAGTTATGCGACCATCTGTGCTAATCGTGGCACCCAAATACTTGAATGACTCTGCCTGTTTTATGATTGTGTTTTGTAGAGAGATTGTAACTTGCTGGAATTCTTTCCCAACCCTTAGCACTTTTGTTTTATCACTGTTTATTCTCATTCAATATTTTTGTAGCACCCTGCTCCAGACGTTCATGTTGTGTTGTAGAATTTGTTCACTTTTACATATTAGCACCACATTGTCCGCGTAAACTAGCTCTTTGATAAACACTGGCTGCATATTAAGGTTACCCACATTATAGTTTATGGTTAGTTCTTTAGTTTCTGCTAATACTTCGTCCATCACCAAGTTAAATAGTAAAGGACTTAGCACGCTGCCTTGTCTAACCCCCACAGACGAAGTGAATGCTTCAGAAGTGTTGTTATGCGTCCTTACGTAGTTTATGATTTTAGTATATAAACTTCTGATTGCTAAGGTAAGCTCTTCTTCCACCCCTTTTTTTTCCAACGCTGTCCATATGTGTTTCCTTTCTAATTTGTCAAAGGCTTTCTCCAAATCAATAAAGCAGAGTAAAACTTCTTTCCCAAACTCTATTGCTTTCTCTATTATCTGCCTGATTGTAAATATGTGATCATGTGCACTTCTTGCTGGTCTGAATCCACACTGCGGTTCTTGCAATTGTTGCTCAACTTTCTCCCTGAGCCTTTTTTCCAGGATTCTTTCATATACCTTTGCGACCGTACTCAAGCGCGAGATCCCTCTGTAATTGTTGCAAAGTTTTGAATCGCCCTTTTTAAACAGTGGCGTGATGGTTGCCACTTGCCAGTCTGTTGGGACAGTTTTTAGTTTCCATGCTAAATTTATTAAATGCAATAACATTCTCCTACCTGCTATGCCAATTGTTTTTAGCATTTCATTGGTAATTGTGTCGAGACCTGCGGCTTTGCCAAATTTAATCTTGCGCAGTGCATCTTCCAGTTCAGACATGGCAATTAAATTGTTACTATTCTTATCACTATTACCCGCCATTTGAGTGACATCTTCATATTTTCCAAGAGCTTCGTCTTGCCCCCCCAACAGATCCATAAAATGTTCTCTCCACCTTTCCATTATTGCGGATTCGTTTGTTAATAGTTGGTTGTTTTTATCTTTCAGGTGACGTAAGGGCCCTTTTTTCTCTCCTTTTAGATTTCTTATTACCTTGAAAAACAATTTTTTGTTCTCGCTGCAGTGAGATTCCATTTTGTTACCAAATTCCTCCCACGAGCTTCTTTTCGCTGCTATTACTAGTTCTTTTACGCACACTCGTTGTTCCTTGTATTCAGCATAGTTCGGTTCTGTCCTTGCACCTAAATATTTTTTCCAAAGTTTCTTCTTAAGTGATACTGCTTGCCTGACTTCATTATTCCACCAAGCAGTTTGTTTTTTATTAGGGCTGATTACTTTCTTACCACAGCTTTTCTCTGCTGCGTTTAAGACAACTCTCTTAAACTCACCCCACGCTTGTTCAATATTTGTAGACTCGCAGTTCTCTAAAAATGTTATTTCTTCTTGTGCTATGTTTTCTTGGTATATGTTTTGATACCCTGGGAGTTGTAGCTTGTATGAAGGAATTTTTCTTTGTATTCTACCTTCAAGTTCTGCTGTGTGGTTTACCGAATTCCCTTGGCGTAATTCCATTACTAGTAGAAAATGGTCGCTAAATATTTCTGCTCCCCTTTTAACCCTTGAATCTCTGACATTCTTCATTTTATTATCTTGTACTATGATGTAATCAATTATTGATCTTTCATTTCTACTAACTACTTCCCTTGTGAATTTATGTATGTCCTTGTGTTTGAACATTGTGTTTGTAATCACTAAACTGTTTAGTACACAAAAGTCTAGTAACCGTGACCCATTATCGTTTATCTCTTGTTCGCCCCATTTGCCTATAACATTATTATATTTTCCGGGAATATTTCCCACCCTTCCGTTAAAATCCCCAACTAGCACTATTTCTCCCTTCGCGTTATCTGCTGCTTCTTGTAGCTGCTCAAAGAACCCTTCCTTGATGTTTACCGTATCATTTTCATTTGGAGCATATGCCACTATTATTGTCATACTTTCATTACCTATTAACTCAATTTTTAGCACTCTTTCTGATATGCCCTCCCACTCACTGATTTGAGATTTTAAAGTATTGTTTAGTATACATCCTACCCCTGCTGCTGCAACTTCCTCTTCACTCACACCGCTATATATCAAAATATGGTCTTCACCTAGTTGAGTAATTCCTTTCCCTTTTTTCTTGGTTTCTGTAATACCTAAAATATGTAAACCGTTTCTTATAAATTCCTCTGTTAACTCTGCTTCTTTCCCATTAATACTTCTTGTATTCCAGGTAGCTATTTTACTAAAACTGTATCTTTTGTTGTGTTCGTTAACCATTTTTCTTGATCCTTGTCCTCGCCAGTCCGTTATCCTTTTAGTCCGCCCCATATCTCCTCCTAACAGTTTTTTGAACTGCCAGGAGTAGGTCGCTCCAGCAGCTTTAGTTGTTTATTGTCCCACCATAATAATTTCCCATCAATTTCAATCTTTAGGTGACCTATTTTAACTTTAGATCCATTTTCCCTCTCTTGTTTTGCTCTTTCTCTAATAATTTTCTGCACACTCCTTTCTTTAATCGTTAGGTCACTATCAATGAAAATTTCTTTATCTTTTAATTTATATTTGTTTTTCAAGACTTCCAGTTTATTTTCCCAGCTTACCATTTCTAGTACACACCTGTTCGGCCCAATTTTGAAGGCCTTAGTTATTTTAGCCTCTACCTTTAGCTCCTGTTGTATGAGATGTGAAAGTGAAAATGATATAGCTAAATTGATCTAATAAGTGAGTGTATACAAACGTATTTATTTTTTTTTTACATCTATTTTACTAACAATGGCTCCTCTCAGCATATACTACCAAAACTGCCGCGGATTAAAATCAAAAACCACGGAATTGTTCAACAATGTTCTCCTTACTACAAGTGACATTATCTGTATAACTGAGACTTGGCTATCAGCGGATATATTCGATGCTCAGCTGTTCGATGAAAATTTTACCGTATTTCGGAGGGACAGCGACCTTCAGCACGCTGCCAACTTGTCAGGTGGCGGTGTATTAGTGGCTATACGAAAAAACATCAGATGTACTCGTAGAGTCGAATGGGAAACCATGAATGAAGACATTTGGGTGCAGATAATGGTTTCATATGGTGATACGCGTTACCTTAACTTGTGCGTTATATATGTTCTTCTTAATTCGCCAACTGCTGTATATGAAATGCATATGAATAGTGTTAATGCGCTGACGCTTAATAATTGTAAAAGTATAGTGGTAGGTGATTTCAATTTGCCGAATATTCAATGGAGCCCTACTGGGTTTGAAATAAACCCCTTTTCGACTACTGCTTCAACCTTTATCAATGAAATTAATCTTTCCGGTTTGCAGCAACACAATTATGTGCTCAATATGGTAAACAATAAAGTGCTGGACCTAGTTCTTGCACATTTTAGAAAGCGTTTCGGTTTCTACAGCGTCTGATTATCTAACACCCATTGATGCTTATCATCCCCCGTTACATATAGTCTTAGATATGGTTGTTCCGTCGGCTTTTTTAAATCCTAGTAGTAATAGCTATAGATTTGTGTTCAAAGCAGGTGACTACCCTGCAATCAACAGTACTTTGCTTACATTTGATTGGTAGATTTTGTTTTGTAATCTTGATTGTAACAGTGCTGTTGATGCATTTTATCTTGTTCTTTGGGATATTATTAAAGCGTATGTCCCTCAAAAACGATTAAAAAATGGTAAATATCCTGTCTGGTGTTCAACGAAATTAATTAAAGCCATAAGGGAAAAATTTAAATATGATCGTAGATATAAATTATACAAACGACCGTATGATTTGGAAGCGTACTGCATACTTAGGTCGCGCGTAAAGCAAATTCAAAAAGAGTGTTATCGCAAGTATATTAATAATATTGAATCCAATTTAACACGATTCCAAATCCTTCTGGTCCTACGCTAAAAGTAAGCGAATCCAAATGAAATGCATTATAACAATAGCACTGCTGGCTCTGGCAGAGATATATGCAACATGTTCGCACAATATTTTGAAACAGTATATAATCATGATAATCCTAAGTTGTCTACTGAATTATTTACTGATTCCACCTCAGCTGATGTGTTGTCTAACATTACCATATCGATTCAACAGGTGCATGAGTGTTTATCGGGACTTGAACCAAATAAAGGTGGAGGTCCGGATAACATACCCTCTTTATTTGCAAAACATGCTGCTGATGGACTGGCTTATCCGTTCTTACTTTTTTCAAAATCATTAGAGCAAGGAGTTTTTCCTGACGTATGGAAGACGGCACATGTTGTTCCAATTTTTAAGTCTGCCGATAGGTCACTCGTTAATAATTATCGTCCAATTTCCATCATTTGCACATTTGCCAAGATATTTGAAAAAATTGTGCATGGTCCGTCTTTTTCTCACTTTTCTAAATTCATTACTTCTCAGCAGCACGGTTTTGTAAAGAATAAATCCACAGTCACCAATCTTTGTGAATATGTTTTTTATTTACAAACGCAAATAGACAGTAAAATCAGGTGGATGCCGGCTATACTGATCTCTCTAAAGCATTTTTAATCATGCAATTTTGCTCGCGAAATTATCTGAATATGGAATTAAGGGAGATCTATATAGATGGTGCTGCTCTTATGTGCTGAACAGAGCCAGTAGATATAGAGAGTACCGCCATTCTTTGATCCGTGAAAATGCCGCCATCGCAGCCATTTTTGTTCCCATCAGCAATGACTGATTGAGTTATGTCTAAATTTTTACTTGAAATTGGCAAGACTGTAAGTCTATGTCAAATTCGAGGTTATCAAGTTATGTTTTCCATCAGTTTGTGTCAAATAACAAACAAAACCTAATCTACTATCCTCGAATTTGACATAGACTTACAGTCTTGCCAATTTTAAGTAAAATTTCGGATTGCCAATAAATGTCACGTTGACGGAATTGTGTTACTAACCTCAAAGTGACGCATATGACAAAGGAACAAACATGGCGGACATGGCGGTACTCTCTATATCTACTGGCTCTGGTGCTGAACAGATCGCAGTTTGTGGTTATCGATGGCTTTCGATCAGATAGTATCGTCTGTAGATCTGGAATTCCGCAAGGATCGATATTGGGGTCTTTATTTTTCATTGTTTTTATTAATGACCTAACAAAAAATATTTCATCCAACTATCTGATGTACGCCGACGATCTCAAGCTTTATCGTTCAGTTTGCGACATCAATGATGCTGCATCTCTGCAAAAGGACATTGATACTGTAGCTGAATGGTGCAAGAATAACTTAATGAATCTAAATGTAAATAAATGCTACGTCATATCTTTTCATAGAAAGCAAAAACCTTTGCTCTTTGGCTACTGTGTTAATGATAGCATCCTTACTAGAACTGACTGTATTTCTGACCTTGGTATATTGCTTGATACGTCCTTAACTTTTAAAAATCACATTGAGCAAATATGTAAAAGAGCGTACTTGATGTTGGGTTTCATTTTCCGTATATCTAAGCATTTTATTACCGTTGCATCCTACAAAACTTTATTTAATTCACTTGTGAGGTCTAAGATAGAGTATGCAAGTATCATATGGTCTCCGTTCTATAATGTATACAGGTTGGAGGTTGAAGCTGTTCAACGGCGTTTCATGAGATTGCTGTTCTACAGATTCAATGTTCAATACCGCCCTTGCACTGACCGTTGTTAAGTGATTTTGACGTCATTAAGCTATCCTTGTCATCAATTTCACGTCTGGGTGTTATTAGTGCATTCAAGCTGAAATTATTCGATTTAAAAATTTCTGAAGACGGCCCTGCCTAAAGTTCAACCCTGGATCTTAAAGCTACATTTTAAATATAATTTGGCCCATACAATAATGCGTTCACGATCTGTAGAATTCGTCCCGTAAGCGTTCTCTTTTTTTAATTTCAAAACAAACTGTTTGCATTCAGCAACAATACATCTAGGCAGCGTAGTTTATCACAGTTGTTGCTGGTTATATTCTTTTCCCCGAAGTAATAAGCAAAGTCGTTCTTTGTTCTCCTTATTAGGCCTTGAAATTTTGTGTTTCTTGTCAACAACGACTGGAAGTTCTGGAAAAGTAATCTTTGTAATTCAACACCATGAGATTCGTTGCGGCAGCAGAAATTTCTTCTAGAAGCTTCGACGTCCATCTCGCTTGTTCAAAGCCCCTCTTGCCTTTCTTTAAAACCTACGCAGGAATGCTTCCTTGTTTGGCAACACTGTTAGAGTGAGATGCATTATTCCGGCCCGGAGGGGTAATTATTGTTTCGCTTCTGAACTTCGAACTAATAAGCAGCGAGTCTTCGAGCAGTTCAGTGTGTGCAATTTTCGCGCCGCATTGTTACACCGGGGGAAAATCTTTGTTAAGGGATTCTGTGTGCTTTACGTGGCGTTGGATTTTTAAGTGAGTTCCGCTTAAACCTTTGGGACGACTGTTGACTCCTGCGGAGTATTAAGAAAAACACGCGCGGTGGGCAATTGAGTGAACGTATTTCAGTCAGCGTTGGTAAAAGTAAGCCGATTCGTCTCCTTCAGTTTGGTTTTACTTCCCAGGGGAAGATTTTTGCATCATTTGCAGACCCGATTTGAGACGGCATCTCTAAGCTTGTGATTAACGGTTTCCCGTGCCTTTGTGGGGAAAAACCATTTGCATACTGCATTTTTAAATTACCAACGTTGAGTAAATCGTAATCGAAGTGAGGCCCACCGCGTGTCATCATCGTAGTGCTCTGGTTGCATCTGTGAAAACTCCAATTTCGTTGTGCCATTTCATCCCAGTGCGAGGCCCGCATCCTTTTGAGTGCCGGTCGGCGTTAAGCCACTGCCAGGTCCGGCTCCAGCCCTTTCTGCACTTCTGCAACGCCCTGCCAAGCTTCCCCGAGGACGAGTTTATAGCAGAAACTAACGACGTACTTACAGCTATCAGGTAGGAGCTATGTATTACTCCAATTGTGCCTAATTAAGGTGCGACTATAATTGTGTGTGTTCTTCAAGAGTTCGTAAAGATTGCGCACGTTATTTAAACGTAAGCCCATGTTTTGTTTTGTTTATTGCCAACCAGGGGCTTCACCCCTGTTCTCTATTTCGTTTTGTCCGTTGTGTAACCATATATTTAGACAATAAGGTAACTTTGTTTGGGACCCTATTTCATGTTCATATAGGGTGTGTCTTTTCGTTTTATTAAGCTTAAATTCGCCTCCGGGTGATTTTTATTAATGTAAAGATTTGTGTAAACTTTAATTCCCTAATTAATAAATCCATTAAAGTCAATTTGATTATTTGTTGAGTTCTGGACCCCTTCTGGGTCAGCATTTAATCCAATGTGGCAAAGGCCGAGTGTAATTTGCATTGTAAAGCTGAAAGTACGCCTTTCTGATAAGCAAGCCCCAAGCCCTGGGCCATTCAGTGTTCTTTTGTTATTCTTTAGTGACGGTGGCCTTGAAGGTAAGTGATTTAACGACAAGGTCACCCGGCTACTCGGAGGAGGCTTGGTGAACAACAGGCGGAGGTGTTCAGCAACGTACTTGGAGGACTTCTACCTAGGCTACGTGTATTGTTCTTGGTTCTAGACACGTTAGCCGCCCCTAATAAGAACCAAGTGGCGCTCAGGCATTTCTTTTTTTGTTAAGCAAGCTTTAGGGTAAGTACCCCGCCGGTTTTTCTTTGAGCTTTCGAACCACGCCTTCCCGACTGAGTTAAGTGCGCGTAACCGGAGCAACAAAATCTGCTCCAGCACATTAAGATCTGTGTTCTTTTTAGTAAAACCGGCGAACCCTGTAGTTTGTACCCGAGTTTGAACAATCAATACGACCTATGTCGATATGATGAATTAATACCGTAACAACGTCTCCACTTCTGGTATCTGCTGTAAATTTCTATGTCCCTGCTTACGCTACTAGAGTTAATAACCTATTTACTATGAAAACGAGCTCTAGCAACATGGGTCATTTTTTAATTTTTACTTTCTCGCATACGGTAGTATAGAGAAAGTATTGTAATCGTCAAAAAAATCGACTTCGAAATGTTGACGAATCTTGACGTTTTAGACCTCCTAGAGCCCGAAAAAACCATTTTTCGAATTATGTCTGTGTGTGTGTATGTGTGTGTGTGTGTGTGTGTGTGTGTAAACACGATAACTTAAAAACGAAATAAGCTAGACCCTTGAAATTATGTACAGTGGTGTGCAAATAAATCTGGGACAATGGTTTTTTCATATGTAGGTTGAGTTGAGAATTAAAGAATATCTCCATGGATTTTCTGCTGCCAGAAAGAGCTACATTTTCATTTACTTGTCAAAGTTTAATGTAACTCTTTCCGATAGCAGGAAATCCATGGAGATATGCTTCAAATCTTAACTCAATTTACATATGAAAAAACCATTGTCCCAGATTTATTTGCACACGACTGTACATAGTCATTATTCAAAATTTGTAGATTCCTATCAAATTTTGAGCGAAATCGGTTAACCGGAAGTGGCACTTTACCTAAACAGGTAGCGGTACCTATTCAAGTAAAGTACCAGTTTGCTTCGAGATATTTGAACAAAATTTTGTACATAGATTTCTTATGTAGAAAAACTACCAGATATTACATTTCAGCATGATCGGTTAACCGGAAGTGGCATTTTACCTAAACAGGTAGCGGTATCCATTCAAGTAAAGTACCAGTTTGCTTCAAGGTATTTGCGAGAAGTCTAGGGGAGCACACTCCCGAGTTTTAACCGCATTATACGCAACTATAATGACTGTGCACAGGATTGCGGGGACATTGATATTTTTAGCAATACTCTGCCTAGGTCGCTGGTGGTGCAAAGTTTTCCTGGTGGATAATTGCCTCTTATACATTTTTATCTGTTTAATATATTTTTAAATAATTTTTATTATTAGTTTTGTTATTTTGTTACAACAATCTTTTATTTAGGTACCTAACTTATCTTTATTTACTCTTATTATTAATTTTGTCGCTTTCTCATTGTATTGTTGTATTGGGTTTTCTATAGTGTTTACTTTTAGTTATTATTATTAGTATCTCATATTTTTATTTTTATTATTGATTTACATAAGTAGTTGATTTTTTTTGGGCTATTATAGTGTAGATCTAGTTTATGTTCTATTTTTATATTGTGTAGAAACATGTAATTGGGCTATGTGCCCTGTTTGTTTCTTTCTATCTAAATAAATAAAACTCGTTTGTTAATGGGCGATTAATCATCTCAACTATTAAAGGCACTCACTTGCTATCGCTCGTTCGTGCTTTAAACAGTTTCGATTATTAATCGCCTTCATTAACACACTTGTTGGTTAAATAACTATTTACCGTACTGTATGAACATCAGAAATTAATTATTCAATTTGATGTTAACCAAAAATTCTCTGAAGCTTATATCCATTAATTCAGCCTTAGCGTTGATACAAAAATATATTTCTTAAAATAATTGGGAGTTAAATCTTGAGTGCATCAAGTTTAATCGCTTAAACTGGGTACGTACCATTAATTTTAAAAGTTGAGCGGAAGTACACAGTTTACATAATTAAATTGATGGACGCGGGATATATGTAAAGATTATTTCCAGAATTGAAATGGATATATACAATAAAATCTGGTGTGATACTCTCACACAACTTCCTTTTATAATGATCTTATAGCCAAAAATTTGATTTTTAATTTTCAAGCGTTTGTCAAACATTTTCAAAAATTACAAATTCTACAAAAACGGTACAAAATAGAGCGTTAGTTGAATAGACAAATTTTCCCTAAAATTTTAAGGTGAATTCAAAAACGCAGTAAGATACCGGGTGTTCTATTTAAAATAGGAGTTAATAAAAAAAATTGAAAAAAACTAAAGAAACCCATTTTAGAGGTATTCAACTGGAAAATCACCTATCTCACATGATTACACATTAAAAATGTAATAAAAATGTAAAAATCGTTAGAGCCGTTATACAGTTTATCATGATTGAAACCTTTTCGAATTCACAGAATTATAGGCAACAATAGTAATTTACGTTACAAGTATAGACAGTGGAGCTTTTCAGTACGAGTGAGGTGTTTCCGGAAGAGGCCGTTAGGCCATGATACAGGTCCTGGGTCGATCATCCACTTCCTTGACAACCACTACATTGTAGTTGGCCATCCTCAGTCCCCTGACCTTATTCCTGTAAATATACGGTTCTTAAATGAAGACTATTTCCCTCCTGCCAGTTAGGGCTCTCATCAACTCTGCCGTAGCGCCCCTACTGTGCTGAAGATTGATCTGACTTACCCGCAGTAAATCCATTATGGGGAGTTAACGGTGCGGGATCTGTGGTCATTTCTTGGCCTGCTTTGACACGCCGGCCTCAGAAGAGTCCTGGCGGACTGCTCCACTCCATGTCGGCACCCTTCGCACTGAGAGAGTTACCAACTGGTAGTAGAGTTGCCACCCAGACTCCTCCAAAGTTCGGACAGTATTTCCGCTGACCATGAAGGTCGAGAACCACCCTCCTGGTCCTCCTGTCGTCTGGACATGCCTCCCTTGATCCACTCTTAGTGAGCGGTTCTGCATCGAAAGCATCTGCCTCAGCTTTTCCAAGTCAACTTCCTCTTGGCTTATGAGCTAGAAACCCACCTTCTCTGGCCATAGTGCCTCTGAAAGGTGTTCAGCTTTCCAGCAGCCATCTTTCTGAGGTGTCGTCCTGGGCAGTGACTAAGAACCAGCCTGATTCCACTAGTCCTGAATTTCTGAACCGAGTTCTGGCCCCTGGGGGGTCTCCAGGGGCCTGCCATGGCACTGATCATCTTGGCAACTATGTTTGCTCTAATCGCCTCAGCTTCCTTTGGGAGAACACCATCTGGTCGGTCAGACCTGATTACCGCCTGGTTCTCCCTATTAGGCGGCTTTGGCTCCGTTGCTCGCTGGGACTTAGCCGTGGTTTTTCTTAAAGGGTGAGAAAGCTTGGCTTTCTCTGCTTGCTTGGGTAAGCTTTTTGGCCTGTTTTTCATTACATCTGGGGGAGTGTCATCACTCCTTGGTTTCTTGATGGTTGGTCGGGTACCTGAAGGACTTGGTTGGCCTTCCGTTATCTTGACTCGTCCCATGGAGTGCGTGATGAGCTCTATGGGTTTGTGTTCAGCAGCCGTTTTTACTCGCCTCGCCTCCGGACCCCTTGTTTTACCTGACGGCTGTCTCTGCAGCTTACGAGAGCCCCTAGGTTGCTGGCCCTGGTAAATCTTTCGAGAGTCGCCTGGACTTGCTTCCCTAGGACCCTTGTCGGCCGCTTTCTGGGAGGAGTGTTCTGCCTGGCTTGCCTGGGCCGATGGACCCTGGCCTTCCTGCAGTTTCCTCCGTTTTGCCATCTCTTCTCGTCTCTTAAGCGTTCTGGCCTTCCTCTTATTTTCCTTTCGCTTTTCTTTGCGACGGGCTTCCCTAGCCGCTTTAGCCATAGAGGAAACGCTAGTCTCCCCCTCAGATTCGCTGCTGGATGACCCTAGAAGCAGTTCCTCTTTCTCCGAATTTATTTCGGAGCTTTCCTCTGTTACTTTTTTGGAGCTAGGGTGCTCCGGATTTTGTGGCACGTCGGAATCGTGATCCGTGTTTTCTTCTTCCATGTTGGTTTTTATTTTTTGGGGATGGTGTATATTTTGTATCTGTTTGTGCTTGTTCTGTGTTAGTGTGCGTGAAGTGATATGAATGATTGCTTTGGGATAGGGCTGCGTGTACCAATTTTGCGCAAAGTATCATGGCAGAACTGGTCCCGATTAGGTGGTATGGGCCGCCGCTGACGAAGCCCCCCGGGATACGCAGCAGGGCACTATTCCAGGCACCACCTGGCACTACTACATACCATAGGATTTTTCGACGGTTGAAAGGGCAGCCCCATACACTGGTTAGGCAAAGGTGGGCCCCAATACTACCCGTCGACCCAGGTGTGCCGTACCTGGTTTCTAAGCCAGCTACCATTGACAGATCAACCTAACCAGGGCCCCGCCGTGATTCTTCTTGAAAAACAGAGATACATATTTTCCCCGCCCCAGTTTACATGTTGTATAGGTGTGTTTATTGGGTGTATCTGTAAATGTGTGTGCTGTCCTTTTAAATCGCCTCTTACGCCAGACAGGACATACCTTGGGATTATTCTACGGGTCAAAGCCCGCCGCCGGACCCCACATGGCATAAGGGTTCCCTAACTAATAGACGTTTACATTGTAAGAGCCCAAAAGTAACAGACGGCGTACGCAGACGGTAGTATAGCATTATAAGCTAATTTGACAGCTGTTAGTAACGTCATCTGTGTTGCCCTATATAGTTTTCACGAATTCTAATATGCTTTTCGCCTTCGGGCATTAAAGTGTATCAACTATATAGATATGTACGAACTCAACATAATTTGCCTGGGCTTTCAGTATCCTTTTCAGCTTTCTCGGTTTTAAGTTAAGCTGTTATATAGGCAGAAATAAATTGTTACACATTGAATGGTATCTGCTTGTGCAACTTTTAGACACAAACAACCCAATTATTGGATTGTATTGTAATGGTATACTGCTTACAGCAATTCTGGTTGCATTGCAAACGTACGAAAACTAAAGTATAATTCAAATAGGCCCAGAATTGGTATTCTATTTATTGTAACAATAAATCACAATTATACATTGATAATTACATAGGAAATGATTAGCAATAACTGTAAATTGATTAACAGAGGCTAGTATTTGAATAGAACAGTATCGGCAGGGTTGCGTTCAGCTTATTTTTAATAGTTGGTGCTCGTTATGGCAAATGCATTTAATTTATGGTGACTGACAGGTTAATTTTGTAACGTTAAGACATGATAGCGATTTTTAGAGAGCGGAATTATAAGCACAAAAAATTTAAAAAGCGCTTAAAAAGCCTCAAAAATGTTTAAAAAAGCGTTAATTTAAGCAAAAAAAGCATCAACTCTTACAAAAAAAGCTTTATCATAAAAAATAGTATATTATACATCAAGGTAGCGAAGCGCAGTATTATAAGGTTATAAGACGATTCGCTACCGTGGTGTATATACTATTTGTTGCACTACCAAACATCTTGGTGAAGAAAATCAACTTCACGACCTAAAAATAGGCCAATAACGGTGCGTTCTGAGACCTTTAGTGCAAAAACTATTTTATTCATTCATTAACTAATAACAATAATTCTGAGAAACAAGTATGTACTGTGACACTAAAAAAATCAAATGCAAACACAATTTATAGAAAAACTTGAAATGTAACAAAAAATAAAATAGAAAACTTGGGCACTAAAAAATTAGTCTTTCGGAAAACTAGTAATTATTAAATATTGTTCTAAATGCTATATTGTAAAATTTTGTCGCCTTTCACTTAAAATGTTCTTATATGTGGAGAAACTTCTTTCTACGCCAACACTAATTATTGAAGCATTTTTCAAATTTGCTACAATAGTCGGACCAATCTCAAAAATTGGCAATTTCGCCTGCCAAAATTGTGGAAATTTTATCTAAAATGTTATGGCTTTCTTTTTGGAAGAGAACCGTCTTACATTTGGAAAGAACTATTTCACCAATTCGCCCAGGTACTGCACAAACAGCATCTTTGAAATTATTAACAAAAAATTGTTTCGCAAGGTGCATTGATCGGGAACGTGCATGTGACAATATTTATCCAGGAACATTTTGAAGGAACTATTTTGTCCTTTTTTCAGTGGTATGTTAGGTTTTGCAAAGATCGAAATAAAACTATGCTTGTTCCCTGTTACCTGAAGTAGATGCAAACTAAGACAATTATTTGTTATTTTGACTAATTTTTATACTTCTTTAATTGTTCTTGATGCAAAGTGGTTTTTACATGTGGAATTACGTATACTTTTGTTGCACTGAATCTAAAATTTTAGTACTTAAATAATTTTAAAGAACTTCATAAACTCTTACCGTCTTAATACAAGCTTTGCAAAATAATTTATTGTTTTCATATTTTAATTCACACAAAGGATGATAGGCGTATAACTATACCCAGATCGTGTTAACTAAAATAATTCAAGGGAAAGCCTGATTTTTTTAGAAATTCCCGGAAAACCACTGCACTGACTGCATTTTTAAGCCCGTCGCCGTATCGGAGCAAAATACATGCAAGCAAAAAATATGCTAGCAAACGAACCAGGCCGAATTTGGCGGAAAATAAATAAATAAAACTTAAAAATAAGTAGTAATACGCACAACAATCCGAAATATGAATAAAAAGGCAAAAAAGCAAAAAAATGCATAAAAAAGTTAGTGTCAAATACTGCAATTTCCTGCAATTCGTAAAAATGTTTATAAATCATTTTCCTGCTTTTAATATTCAGGATAAGCGTAATGCTTAGAAATCCGCTCTCTAGTGATTTTGCTTAAATACGGAGGTGTTTCGAAGCGTTACAAAAGTTTTATGCAGCAGTTCTGTGTTCATATCGTTATGCCAGCAATCAATAACGCAGCTGAATGGTTACAAAGCAGTGTAAAGAAGCAAAAGAATGCAAAGAGCATGTGAATAGCGTCCTGAAAGTGATATAAGACTACAATACAGTGCTAATAAACTTATGAACCAATGTTTTAATAAACTAAAAGTGATAAAAGCAATCAAAGTAAAGTTAGTGTGGCCAGAACTGACATTTATGCAAAACAATTTCGTATTTACGGAAAAACCATTGTAGAAACTTACTTGAAACAATTGTTAACTTGTTGCTATGATACCTAGATGTTCGATTATTATTGTTTATTAGAGAAGCCAACCCAGAAGCTGTTATAATAGTGGCTCCCAAAGTTTAATTGATTTTGAACATTAAAAGTTAACAATGCTGCCCCACGTTGGGCGCCAATTAACACGCCTCGGTTTATAGCTCAGCGGTAGGGTTACTTCAATGGCGTCGGTTTCGAAAGAGGAGGGTGGGCTTTACCCTCAGCTAGACACTGGATTTGATTGGAACAAAGTTTATTATATTTACACTACTAACATACAGATAAGCTTATAACTAGGTAACATATATGTACAGAAAAAGAAAATGGCGGATTGGCATCCGCAGTTGGAAGCTGGTGTGGTCCTTCGGAGGCGGTGCCGGCGGCTAAAGTGGCTCCGTGTCCAAATCCCACGAAGACGGCAGGCTCTCTGTCCAGCGAAGGCGATTGGCTCTAAGTCCAACGAAGGCGGTTGGCTCTAAGTCCAGCGGAGGCGATTGGCTCTAAGTCCAACGAAGGCGATTGGCTCTAAGTCCAGCGGAGGCGATTGGCTCTAAGTCCAACGAAGGCGATTGGCTCTAAGTCCAACGAATGCGGTTGGCTCTGAGTCCAGTAGATGCGGCAGACAGCTAAGTCCAGTGGATGCGGCAGGCTCTATGTCCAGTAGATGCGGTAGACAGCTAAGTCCAGTGGATGCGGCAGGCTCTATGTCCAGTAGATGCAGTAGACAGCTAAGTCCAGTAGATGCGGTAGACAGCTAAGTCCAGTGGATGCGGCAGGCAGCTAAGTCCAGTGGATGCGGCAACCAGCTATGTCCAACGAAGGTGATAGGCTCTGGAGAGGGCTGGGGATGGTAGATCCTTGGAAAGCTGGAGCTGCTAGCTGGTCCTGGAAGGCTGGATGCTGTTGGCTGACTCTCCTGGGTTGAGTCGCTGCTGGATTGACCCGCCGAGGTAGAGTTGTCCTGGGAGGCTGGAATGGCTGCTGGTGGTCCTGGAGGCTGTAGTGGCTGCTGGTGGACTCTCCTGGATTGAGTGATTTCCTACTGCCAGCCTCCGACTATTTAAAGGGGCCAGTCCTTTGTCAAACGCGATCGCGCAGCTCATTGGTCGAAGTAGAAGGGATGTTTTTGCCCGTTTTTGATGTATTTCGGATTATCGCGTTTAATTGAGCGGCGTGATCAATTATCGACTTGATTTGGGTCGCAATCAATAGTCGTTGAAATGTTGATTCTAACGACACCCAATTTGCTAGGTTTTGGTAAAGATTAATTGAAATTGGAATTTTTAATTCCGTGTTCGGCGTAGAACTTACTTAAGCATTACTCTTATTGCGTATGTTAAGAAGTTATTTTTGCTTCGATTGGTTGCGCGCTAATTTTATATGAATTTTGATACTATTCACGCCTTCCTGGGATGCTTCCTTCCGCTAATTATAATTTAATTTGTAATTTTTGCACCCTTGCCCGGTGTACTCGGTCGTGGCCCTGATTTCTTCGTTACAAAATGCTTTTCCGCTGGGCCGCTGTGTACGCTGAATTTCGGCCGCTCCGCCCGCATGCATTCGCTGGCTGATGGAAAAATTCGTTTTTCTCGACCTGCCTGGGTGCTAGAGACTTGGGGTTGATTTTATCAGGTGGCGGTTAATTTTTCCTATCGGCAAGTATCCTTATGTGGGGGTTTTGATTGGGCGCACTCTGATTTAAGAGCGTTTTAGTAATTGAACTTGGATTATTAATTTGGTAGCGCGTTCGGAGTTTGTTCTCAGCGGCGCCGTTTTTTGTCGGCTTCCGGATTTATTGGGATGTTTTATGTGCTTGCAATTTTTTTGTTTTGGGGTCTGGCGAGCCGTTGGCCCTTTATTGTCTTTGTTGTGCAGAGGTTTGCACTTGAGAATTGGTGCTCCTTTGAGCTGGCATGCCGCGATTTATTGTTTTATTTTTGTAACGGTTTTCTTTTAAATTCTTGTAGGATCGGGGCGATTTGCTGGTGAACAGATGTTTTTGTAATTTGTTCGCTGCCTGCTTGGCGATAAAAAATTACTTCGTTGTCTGTTAACCGGTTCATATTAAAGTTATTATTTTGTGCCAGTTGTTGGTTTTATTTAATCGCCCGTGTATAGAGTCCATGTGTGCTTGATTACATAAAGCTATAAAATGCAGTCTCAGAGAAAATCAATCCGAAAAGTTCGCCTATTTGTGTTCGACTTTGGAGCTATATTTCGGGAGGTTTCGAAGCTGCGGTAAGCAGATAGCAGTGTCCAGCGTGTGGAGGGGCCCTTGCTTGTGGCATATTAGAAGACAGCAGCAGCGGAAAACACTCAGAAAGAAATTACGAGCTTAGCGTCCCAAAGAAGCGTAATCCAGGTACGAGGCCCACTTTTAAAGGCCGTTACAAAAATGCAGGGAGCTCGGAGATGTTAACAGCAACGTGGAGCAGCTGGGGCAGCTATCGTTCGTGGTCCAGAGATAGGCAGCAGCAGCAGGGAACGTTCCAGATGAAAATTACGAGGTTGGCGTCACCAAATTGTGCAGAACCTGGAAAAGAATTTGGCCATCAAACAAAACAATTGCCAGGCAGCGTCCCCGTGACCGTAAAATAAAACAAATACAGGTTAGCTTAAACACTTAATTCGTTAAATTGCATTGTTTTTGATTACCTGAGGTGGATTTATTAATTATTGGTCGATTTGCTATCAAATTACGCTGAACGTTGTGTGTTCGAACAGCTCTGTGTACATTCAATTTTAGAGGTTATCTGTCACTCGTTTAAAAATGTGCGTATGTCCTACTAAAGTAAAAGTTATAAGGTTTTACAATCCAACCATGTGATTTCAGTTCTCATTTGCTAGCCGACGCATTAATTTGAAATTAGTTGCCAATAGATAAAATATAAAAGGGCAACCGACCGATTATTGCATTTAATTAAACTAATCATAATTTTAATAAGCCCTGAGAGAGCCAGTTACTAATATTAAAAATTGTAGTAGTAATTGTGGTGATATTAATTTTATTTATTACAATTTACAAGTAGGGTAATATTATTAAACAAATATACGTTAAATTTTCATTGGTCAGAATTACATTGTAAAAGCCCAAAAGTAACAGATGGCGTACGCAGGCGGTATATCTCATTATAAGCTAATTTGGCAGCTGTTAGTAACATCCTCTCTGTGTTGCCCTCTATCATTTCCACGAATTCTAATATCCTTTTCGTCTTCGGGGATTAAAGTTTATCAACTATATAGGTTTTCTATAGTTCTACCCTTTCAGCGATGTTGGTTTTGCATTATTTTCGCATTGACATAACAGAATTTTTTGAACGGATTCCTTGTAGATCTGGTAGTGTTCAGAATTTATGTTTTAAGGGCTCCCTAACTAATAGACGTTGTTTACAAACACTAATATCGCTTTCTGTAGAAGTATCATTTTGTTTTCTGGGTTTTGAGTTAAGCTATTATATAGGCAGAAGTAAATTGTTACACATTCAATGGTCTTAATTTGTGCAACTTTTAGACACAAATAACCCGATCGTGGGAATAATATTCTGTTCGGCTTCGTGAAATTAAAGTTTAACAACTATAGAGGTTTGTAAGGGCATTTTTAGATTGCACGAACGTACGGCTAATTAGCGTTATTTCCTAAATTACGACTCCACTTGTATATGGGTTTTTACGAATTATTCGGCCTGAATTTGAGAAATCGAGTTTTGTACAGGCATTCAGTGGCTTTCTAGCGCACACACCTGTGTTATTCGCTTACAGCCAACGGTTGTTGAATGGACTCATTCTGTGTATCCCTGTTCCGATCTGTTGGCGCTAAGAAAAGCACACGTTAAATTATCGATCCGTCTGCGAGGCGTATTCCTGCATGTTTCTGGCGTGAATTTAGGAGACAGCTGCCGTGTGTTAGAGCGAGCGAGCTTCAGTTCTTGCATCCCACCACTTTATCGATCGCGCGGCCGGCGCGCATTTTTGAGTCCGAAGCAACAGCTGGTTTTGAGGTGGTTGTACGCAACGCACCCTTCGAGGTCGCGTAGGCGTGCGTGGGCAAGGTTTTGCAGTTGTTTATGTGTACCAATTATCGCCTAACGGTTCGTTCCTGCAGTATGTGTGTGTACCGTTGTTTAGTTATTATTAGAACTCCCCGCCGCTTTAATGCAAGTGTCGTGCGTTTCGCATTTTCTTGGACCTTTGTTAAACTGCACGTTGATTGCGGGCGGTGATCGAACGGGGTGCAGTTGTCGTTTATTGTAAGCCGCTGAGTTTTCGTTTGTCGTGGGAGCGGCAACCCCCTTTATATTACGTCATTGGACGGACTCTCTGTGAATTCTCAGTGTCGGATCATCTCGTATCACGGGGCCCCGCTTGCCGTTCTGCCATTTTGTCGTGCGGGCCTCGACGTTCCTTGATGGGATAATCCCCTGGTTTCGCCCCGCCGCATCTTTACGCTGAGTGGTGCAGTCATCTCCCTATTTGGTGTCTTCGGCAGTGTCTGGGAACAGCAGCTGATTGCAGTAGCATGGAACATCAATTTGCCGCATAGCCAAGCTCTTTAAAGGTACCGTTTGGATTATTATTAACGTTTAGAGTGCAACTTAAGTGTACAGAGTGATTCGACGAAGTATCGGGCAGTTAACGTAACGCTGCGGTCGTTTACCTTTTATTGTGTGCCTTTTTGCACTTATCAAACCATTATAGTTGTTTACCTATCTTTACAATTATTCATTTACCATCAGTTTACATGGTTATTGTTTAACTTTATGCAGTAGCTATTGTCATGTGTTGCAACTGCTACTTTTTATAGTTGAAATCGCCTTTTATTAATGCTTCTTGATCCAGTATTTCGATAGTTTGATGTTCATATCGTTTTTCAGTAATCTCAATAGTTTGTCAAGTTTACCGAATATTTTAAGGGATTCAGACGTTTCGCATTTTACATAACTACCGTTTACCAACCAGTTTAATTATTTTTTATTATACCTGGATCAGAATCGTTTTTAGTGCGTAATTTATTTCCAGTATTGCAGGTACAATAAAAAATATACTATTATTTGCACTTATATATATTCCAATATTTTATTAATACATTTCATGCTTATTTTAACTGTGATTTTCTTTGCTCTTGTGCATGCGATGTGCGTATTGTATTTTACAGTGTAAGAGGAGTTTGATCAGCTCATCAGATGGATTTTCGAAAGGTAGGTCCGATGGTGGAACCGCCTCGCTGACCAGAATACCGCCAAGCTTAAAGTTGAAAGGTGAACTCGTTATGCTTCCACTTTTTCTCAGCGGGTTCACTTATGCATTTTTCTAGTGTACGAACTGTGGTCTTATCATTTTAGATCTGATTACCGTTTATCAGGCCGTTGCCCTTGTGTTATCTCGTGTCGAACCCCCCTTTCGCTCCGCTGAAGTTAGCTTACGCGCTAGTCGTTCAGCATTACATTATCGTCAATACCGTGTCGTACCGTTACTAACTGGCGGGTTGTCGTAATTGTCAGTTTAGCCCGTTACAGGTTTCCTATATTATATGTGTATATTCTGTAATTGTCTAATTCCTGTCTAATTTGATGGCGGACGTTATTGAGTCGGCTTTTTAACAAAGGGTCTCTGGTCCTTTGCTACTGTCTTCTTATCTGGCTTTTATGCTTGATTAGATCTATTATGTACAGTCGGCGCCTTAAAAATCGGGACACGTAATATGTTGTGTTGTAATATTTGATTTATTATTATTATTATTTTGTATTATTGTAATTTTACTATCAACCAAAGGACGAAATATTTGAATAATTACATAACAATTAAAACCATAACAACTGCATAATCCCAGTTTATACACCTAGAAATACATGCAAAATGTATTATAGTATTGAGTATTGTCCCGATTTCTAAGGCACCGACCGTACATTGGTGGTGTGTTGAAGTTCCTTAGGTTTTACTGTATTCATGTCTAGTTGCACTCTCTATTGAAATATTGATGGCCTCTGTAAATGTATCAATGCGCCTGTCCACTTCATTGGTGTTGGATTGCAAATTTGCTTGTCCTGATTGTTTTGGAAGGGGTCCTACTTTACATACCCCTTTATCATCCAAGGGAGTAGCGATCTAGGAATTGGTGCAATGGTGGATAATGATATAAGTACAGGAAGGTGGTCGGAATTTAGCTCACGAATTACCGTCTGCTGGACTGGAATGTGTAGATTGTTTGAAATCTTAATGTCCAGGATGTCACGCTGGTGGTCGTTTCTATACGGGTAATAAGTGTATTTGTTTGGGGTCAGTACTTGGAGCGACCAGATTATTAAGCTTGTCATTGGGATTATTGGAGCGACAGCCTCATAGAGTACACTTGCAGTTAGGGTCTCTCCAGGTGGTGAGGGCAGCCCTATACCAGCGGGATGGTCTCCTCTGCAATTTACAAACTTTGAAGTCAGTGGATCTTTTTGTACGGAATTTAGGCTGGTGATCTTCGTTGCATTTTACACATCTAAGTTTTGCTGCGCAGTAGTTCTTAGTATGGCCGAACCTTTGGCATTTGTGACATTGTGGTATGTCACTTGAGTTCCTTCGCACTTCAATCGAATGCAAAATTGTTCTAATTTCAAATATTTCTTTAGCTGCTTCATTTTCTGTTAAGATCACTGAACATACCGGTATTGGGTGCTTATCTTTATTTAAGAGCCTAGCTACTTTTTACATTGAGAGATTTTTTTGTTAGAAGTTCTAGATTTCTTTTTCCGTTATTGATATCGGAACATTTTTGATAACTATCTATAAGGGCTTATTATTTGGATTACAAAAGGTATTATTATTCGTATCGAATTTGGTGCACGATAGGCATCAATCGATGTTTAATTGACTTTAAGGTACTTGCTGCTGTATGCAGTTGTAAGCTCCCTATCACCTGTGGTTTTTATGATATCCTTTAAGATTTCTGATGATTGTTGACGTTATCTATAAATATAGGTGGAATTTTAACAGTTTTTTTTCGTTATCTGGGTTTACAAGTCGTAGTTGGAAATTGACAGTGATAACGCGCAGCGCACTTGTGGTTCACTACAGATATCGCAACCTTTCTGTTCAATGTTTAATGCAGACTTTGTGACTGCTTTAATATGTATAGTTGGTAGGTATTTCTAAATTGTCACCTTGTTTAAACGTTGCTAAGAATCAAAATTATATATAATACAGCTCTACAAGTCTTGTAGACGCATGGCTTCAAATCTTTTCACCATTTTCTTCCATTTTGTTCTATCTCTAGCTTTCTCGTGCCACTCTTCCATGCCCAATCGTAACAGGTCTTCTTCCACTGCCATCAGCCATCTTCTTTTTGGTCTTCCTCTTCTCTTTTTTTTCCGTCCTGCTGTCAGCACCTTTTTAGCGAGTCTATTGTCGGGCATTCTTGAAACATGGCCCAGCCATCTTAATCTTTGTGCTTTTGCAGTTTATGCGATATTTGTTTTTTTGTATAGCTCCATGATTTCTCTATTTGTCCTCCTTCATCCCAGGCCTTCTATTTGTTCTTCTTTTGAAAGTGCCTATCCTCTTTGGATGTTGGCGATCACACTAGCCCATTTTATTTTATTTGCAGCCGAGCGAAAAAGTTTTGCGGATGTCAATCCGGACCACTGCCTCAAGTTCTTAAGCTAAGATATTCGTCGGCGTCCTGGTCCTCTTTTACTGTCGATTTTGCCTTACAGAATTAGTTGTAGTAGGCGATATTTACCATTACGCATGACGTGCCCGAAGTAGGACAACTTTCTTTGTTTTATGGTGGTCATGACTTCCGGTTCATTTTGCAAGCGACATAGGACTGTATGTTTGGAGATATGGTATGTCCATGAAATGCGTAGCATTCGACGGTAGCACCACATCTCGAATGCTTCTAGGCGCTTGCAGGAGGCATTTGTAAGTGTCCATGCCTCTGCCCCGTATAACAGTATGGAGAACACGTAACACCTAAGAACACTATTTGTACTCCTCCGAAAATTTTCCTCAATATTTTTCTTTCCCATATATCCAGACTGGTTGTCACTTGCTTATTTAAAATCCAGGTTTCGCACCCATATAGCACGGTCTTATTATCGTACCATATATCCTTAATTTTGCTGTTCTAGATAGGTGCTTTGATTTTATTAATCCTGTTAGTGCTCCTACCGAACTGCTACCTTTTGCTAACCTCTTATTTATTTCTACCTCTTCTTGGCAATTATTGGTTAATATCACTCCCAAATACTCAAATTGTGCTACTTTCTCGAAAATAAACTCCTTGTTGTTTACTGCCTTCAGCTTAGTCTGCTTTATTTCTTGTGTGGTTGTTGTCTTAATTTCCATATATTTTGACTTATCTTCATTTATCAATAAACCGTACTCTCTTGCTTTGCTCTCTAATTTTCTAAACATTCTTTCTAACTCGTTCTTTCCTCTCGTCATCAGCACTATGTCAAAATCCCTCGATAAACTTCCTTCTATAACTACTTTGTTGGTAGTTTTCCGTAATGTCATTTTGACTAATCTGATTAACTTCTCGTGCACTTTTAGTTTTCTAAGGGCTTTGTAAAGTTTATTTCTTATTAGAGAGTCGTATGCCTTCTTGAAGTCGATAAACAGCAGATGGAGTTCTAAATTCTGTTGATGTGTTCTGTAGGATTTGCTTCATTAGGAAAATTTGGTCTATTGTTGATCGCCCTGTGCTGAAACCTCCCTGGTATTCGCCTAGCTCCTCTTCTTGTATTTTGCATAATCTGTTTCTTATTACTGTTGCTACTATCTTGTAGACTACAACTAGTAGCACTATCCCGCGGTAATTTTCGCATTCTGTCTTATCGCCTTTCTTATGTATGGGACACAACACTGCCGTACACCAGGCATTGGGCATTTTCTCTTCTTGCCATATCTTCTTCTCTCTTCTCAGACTGCCTATCCAATATCTTTATTGGATGTTAGCGACCACATTTCTAAATTTTTCTTTGTCTCTTGCGGTGTTAATTAGTTCCCCTATTGATCTTAAACCAGTCCACTGTCTTATGTTTCTAGCCCAGGACATCTGCTTTCTTCCTACTCCCCTTTTTCCTTCGAACAGTAGTTGGAGAAGATTGTATTTCTCATTTCTGATGATATGCCCGAGGTATGCGGTTTTCCTCTGTTTTACTACTGTAAACAGTTCGCGGTCTTTTCGCATTAATCTCAATATTTCTTCGTTGGTTACCCTATCCGTCCAGGGCACCTTCAGTAAATGTCTATATGTCCACATCTCAAAGGCTTCTATTTTCCTGATCGCGCTTGTTTTTAGTGTCCATGCTTCAACTCCATACAATAGAACTGACCAAACGTAACATCTAGTATAGCGCATGCGTAGGTTCAGCGATAAGTCATCAGAGCGCAAGATCTTCCCATATTTCACAAAGGCAGCACGCGCCATTTTGATTCTGCATTTAATTTCTCTTTCCGGATCCCAGTCCGCGTGTAACCAGCATCCCAAATATTTGTATTTTTGTACTCTTTCTATTTGTGTAATATCTATTTGAATTGTTCTGTTGTTAGGTGGATCTTTATTTCTACTGACTATCATGAATTTTGTTTTCTTCGCATTGATGGTGAGTCCATATCTTTTACTATTTTCATTCAGTTTGCTGCACATTTCTTGAAGTTCCTCGACACTGTTAGCAATAAGAGCTGTATCATCAGCATACCTTAGGTTTGAAATTGGTACCTCATTTACCTTTACGCCCATTTCTTGATTTTCGAAGGATTCGTTAAATATTGTTTCAGAATATAGATTAAAAAGTAAAGGAGACAGCACGCATCCCTGTCGCACACCCCTGCAGATCTGAACATCATCAGTGTTGATATTTTGCGTAGTTATATGAGCTGTCTGATACCAATACAAGTTTTCAATGCATCGTATGTCCTTTTCATCTTGCCATATCCTTTGTATCAATTGGGAAATTCTTCTCTGGAGACTTTCTCCACCTTCTTTCAGAATTTCTGCAGGAATTCCATTTTCACCAGGGCTTTATTATTTTTTAATTTTCTAACTATTTCCATTATTTCTTCTTCAGATGGGTCTTCAACTAATGACTGCGTTTGTAGTCGTACCTCCTCAGCATTTTCTTCTTCTTCTTCCTTATTTAGTTCTTCCTCCGTTTCTTGGTTTTTCAGGTTCAATAACTCTTCATAATACTGCGCCCACCTATTTAGTTTTTCGTCTTTATTTCCTACCAGTAGATCCTCCTTATTTCTACAATATTGTATTGTTCCTGTACCCTTTTTTTTACATTTCTTTGCTTCTTGGTAAAAATTCCTGATCTCTTTGTTGACATAATATTCTTCAGTTTTTTGTAATTTCTTCTCCATGTATTCTCGTTTCTTTTTCTGGCATACTTGTTTTGCTGTTTTTCGCATCTTGTCAAAACTGTTCTTGTTTTCTAAAGTGTTCATTTTTAGCATCTTTATTCTTGCTTCATTCCTTTGTTTTAGGGCTTTTCTACAGTCATCATCGCACCACCCAGTGTCCTTTCTATTTTTAATTTTTCCTAAACACTTTTCAGTCACTTCCATTACAATCCTTTCGCAACTTGTCCATTCTTCTTGTATCAAAATTGCTATAATATATAATTGTTTAAAGCTTCGTGTAATATATCCCAGATTTTTTGTCTTAGGTAATACTTGTCCATTTCCTGTGTTTCTTTGAGCTTCTTTTTAGATTCTGATACTATTGCAAAATCTATTTGTTTTTTACTAAGCTCTTTCTCTCTTCTGGTGCTTTTAATGTTCCATGTTGCTATTGTCATTATATTTTTCTTTCGTCACTTGACTGTTTTGCCGTTTAATTATTTTCTTGTGTTGGCATCATTTGATCAGTCCTTTCCGACGCTGTTGGGTAGCTTTGTTTTTATGTAACTGGTTACTAGTTCATAGGCAATGCATTTTTAGTGCAATGTATTTCTACGAAGGTCAGTATACACCTTAGAACAGAAAATAAACAGGAAGCCGCATTTGTAAGAAATCCGTGCGACCGCGATGGGTTTTCAAAATGGCGGATGGTTGTTTCCTTTTGGCAGTGGTGTATCATATCGAGAGGGTGCATGTGCAGCAAACAATTTCAACAGTTTTATTAAGTGCACTTTACACTATGTGATTTATGACTACATGTGAGTTTGTGTGACTTCAGTCACTGTCTGTAATTTCAATTGCTTCCTCAGATTGTGTGATTACAAATAATGACCTCATTATACGTTCCCTTCTATGCCCATGACTATTGTAGTGTACAAGTACGTATGACAAGTGACATGTTCAGATAAATTATCTCTCTATTTGAAGTGAAAAGTAATATTAATACTTACTGATGGAATATAATGCCCAGGGTCCTGGTATTTGGGGTCTGAGAACAGCCAAAATTAGTCTCAAACTAACTAAAACCCACAACTGTCAAACTGGTATCACACCTCATTAGTCATACATGGGTTTTCAAAATGGCCGTTTCCGTCGCCTAGATGTTACAGCCAAGTTAAATGAAATGCACCTTCCTGTCTATTTTCTGTTCTAAGGTATACACCAATTTAATAACCATACTTACCTTGTATAGAATTATCTTACGTCAACAAACAACACCGTTACTCAACACTGACAACACTGTACAGTAGATATTTTGTTTGGGCATTGCAACCAAGAAGCAGGTACAAAACTTGAGACTCTATATGCAACACCTTATCGTTTCTTTTAATTTACGAATATCCTGTCATTTTCCAACTGATTGATGTCATTAATACTTTTATTTAATTTTAATTACAAGTTGGCATAAACATACACGTGATGTAAAATGACTACATTTGAAATACTTGTATAAATAAAAATAAATATAAAAGTTCGCTATTACATTACTTTACACATCCAAGTGTGACATTTGTATAACTATAAATATAAAAACTACTTAATACAGCAATAGCATTTTTTAGTAATTTCTGTAAAACCAGAAACTGTAACCGTTATAATAAATAAAATCTCTTTTTACGGTCTGTTAAAATACATTACTTTCAATAAATTTGATCAGTTTCTTAACTCTAATTGCATTTTAAAATTGCATTAATGCATGAGATCGATGTTTCTGATTCAAGTTAATAGGCCTAAAACATTACTGTTCATAAAAATCTGCTGCAACTAAAACTATGTACAAGTTCCTCTGGCATTCCATGATTTCCAACTTTGAACGTTCTTGCAATTCATATTTACGTCCATTATTCAGGGTGCATACTCGAGTATCGATCCTTATCCATGAATGAGCCACCAGTAGCACTATCAATCAACGCATTCAAAGCAGAAAATTCCTCAGATCTAGTTACACTCAAATCACTAGGAATGTTCTCCAGAGCTTCCTGCAGGCTCCTGCTGGAGGAGAGACTCAAATCGAGGGTTGGGTAATCAGTTTTGCTTATTTTCACGGATGGTTCACTAGAATCCCTCATACTTTTGCTCAAATCCATACTGCTGTATTCACACTTGGGAGCTCGAACACTGGAGATGCTCAAGTCCGCAACCGAGAACTCCACCTTGGGTGCTTTCACGCTTGAAATGCTCAGATCAGATGCAGAAAAGTCAGTTCTGGTGCATGTTTTGCTCAAGTTCAGTTCAGGCCCGCTGAAATCCAGTTTATTTTTAAGGTTCAATATGTTCAAGTCAGATGGTACGTCATATTTCGGGGTTTTAATTTCTGATCCAGTGGGGATTTTCAAAGGGGTGCTTTTGATGTCGCTCTTGGATTTAGAGGAGATAGGACTGCTCGTAGATAAGGGTTTCAGCAAGTCTTGCATCTTGAACAAATTAGGTGAAAGAAACATGCTGTTAGCAGCGAGAGTGCTTTGGGCCATGGGATCGGGAATGCCCAGCAAGGAGCTCGTGCTGTGATACTTTCCTGCACTGAAAAGCATATTGGCAATATCGGAATTCATCATTAAATTGGGATTCAAACCAACAGAAGAGCTTAGATTAGAAAGGATTTGGGAAGTTTTACTAACAGAAGGTATTGAAATTGGGCTTTCCTTATCAGGAACTGAACAACCCACTAAGTCTCTAATGAAAGCCCACAAGGTGGTTTCAGTCTGATCGCGTGGAAATTTAGAGGTCAAAGTAGTTTTCAACTTTTCAATATAAGTGGTGGTTGCGCTAAATTTATCCAAAAACTGCACAAAATCCTTTTCCTTCTGATAATACTGAGAACATTTCTTCATTTCGTCCATAAGGCTATGGGGTAAAACGGAATCTTGCACAACACTGTATGACATGAGCATTGGCCTACCATACTCATTTGGCTTTGCTTCTGGGGGTGGTATCACCCAATAAGCAATAATATTAGACTCCAACGATGTGTTTTCATAATGGTACGGAGCTGAAATTGATTACAAATTCAAATTTCAGATTGAGCTATAAAATAAACCTCCTTACACACAATAATTCCAATGCAAGGCGTGTAACTATTATCAGACAACCCTTTCATCCGAATCTGGTAGTCGAGTTGGGCGTCGATGTCACGAAGAGTGGGTGCAGCAGCACATAAAGGGTGCGAGTGGTACCACCCCACGAGGGTCAATTGCTCCTTCTCAATTGTCCTAGAAATCTCGGCCTCTACTTGTGACGCATTTTCACGATCTGCCTTTGTACTGCGGCATGGATATGCTTGTGTAATTTGTAAATCTACAAAAGAAAGAGCTAAATGATCCACACTGCTAGTTGGGTAAAACTTACTATGCCCGTTTACATCCCAATGACCTGCCAAGTATCCGCAAACTTCTGATTTTGTCAAATGGCAATGAAAATCCATCAGGAGGGCTGCATTTGTAGACAAAGACACCAAAAAGGGCTGGATTTTCCCCAAATTTGAAAACGGGACGCATTCAATCAAAGTATTTGCGTCGCTGCAAGTTCATTTAGTTGTAAGTCAAACTAAGATATAGATCATACGAGAAGGAGGGCACTTTTCAAATTGAATCTTAGAATCTGTAAAAGTGCTATGGTACGCATCACTGCCACCCAGGTACAAAAAACTTAGTAACTGAAATGTGATCCAAGTGTATTTAAGACAACTATAGTCGAAAAAATTAGGATAATCCAGTATCATTAACAGTAACGCAAACAATCGCAACAAGATAAATTGGTTTAAATACAAAAAAATATTCGATACCCGTATAGAGCATTTTTATTGGTGGCGTGAGTAGGTTAGCTCAGGTATTTTTAGCTGAGATATGCAAAACGCATTATCAAACAGCGAAACTCGAAAAATCCCTTCCTCAACAATTGTACAAATCACCAATCACTGGCACGTAGCTACATCGAACGGCATATTTCGAGACGTAGAGGAGAACAAGGAGGCTGCTGGGCATCAGTGCATAGCTGAGAAAGTCACATATCAAAGGAAGAAAACGGAAGAAACCTGAATAAAACGGAAAACACATGCGGAAAAAAGGACTGACACCAATAGAAGAGAGCGCTGGCCCACGTAAACCTAATCGCGATAATCCGGTGGCTTTGTCAACCTCGCACAAGCACAACCCTGAAACACTCAAAGGAACTTCGTACGAATACGTCGTGTAGTTTTCGAAGCGACAATTAGAAAACACCTTCCCATTATAAAAGAACACGACTGTCCAAACAGATAACTCCTAAATTCAATATACGTGCTCCAGAATTGAATTCAAAGTGTACTAAATCAAATAGGCGGCCCTAAACACGCACAAGCGCTCGGGATCGTCAGAACTGTAGCGAACGTGGCGAGAAAATCACGCCAAACAATTTTAGATCGTAACAAGCTAATGTTGGCATTATATCAATGGTTACTTTAGTTTTATAAAGTGGTTGCAGCTACATGAAATAATAACTTGCCAGTCCAATTTAACGTTGGTTAAAGTTAAAGAATCGACGAACATAACCTCAAAATTGCCTTCTTTAAGTCGAAATATTTTAATGTTTTGTGGATAATCCTGAGTTTTTTCGACTATAAACATCTTAAATGCACCCAAGTTACATATTGACGTTATTTCATTTCCTGTACCGGAGTGGCAGTAAAGCGTACCTGTAACAGTTATAAAGTTGGCTAAATGCTGAAATAAAGCATGATTTATAATCCACTTACTTGACATCAGTACTGTCAAATCGGCAGTGTGTGTGTAGTTACAGGTCGTTAACTGTCAAATATTTTAAATTTCATTTTGGAACAAGACAATTTCACAAACGAAAAATGTATTTCAGCGTGAGTAAATGCTATTTTTTCTACGAATTAAAAAAATTGCAATTGAAATTACATAATGCAAAATTGCAAATTAATTTAGAATCTGACAGTTCCTCACATACTTAGGGCCGGTTGCAGAAAGCAATGTTAAGTCTGGTGTTAGCTAACATCGCGTCAAAGTGAACAAAATCGCATCAAATTTTGTTTACTAATGTATTAGTTACCATAAGCATTTGAGATTTGATTCGTTTTTGTTCACTTTGACGCGATGTTAGCTAACACCAGACTTAACATTGCTTTCTGCAACCGGCCCTATATGTTGTAAAAAAAAACATTACAAAAATTCTTGTGGACAAACAATTGATTGTTTGTTTATTCAATTTCTTAGTAGCATGCACTTTCATCTCTAGTGATGATAGTTGAACATTCAGATGGGAGAGGGGGGGGGGGGCGCGAATAGCTAGTTTCATATATACATTTACTTATTTTTTGCAAACCAGTAGGCATGATATTTGACTTGTTAGGTTGCACATTTTAGGGTATTAATTACTATTTTGTTGTACCTCACATAACCTCTTAAATATTACTGTCACTGCAAATACAAGCACAATATTTACAAATGAATTATAGTATGATTTAAGAAAAATTTCGTATTTCTGTTAGCTGCAATTCTATAAAAGTAAATCTTTTCCAAAAACAAATATTATCATGCTAAAAATAATACATTCTCACACTAAAATTTATTTTAAAAATAACTAAAATTGCAGTTTTTGGTTTGTGTTTAACCCAAATATGTTTCGACAACTATGAATGGTCCTCGACACCGAAAGGTAAATCAGGCTATAGATTATGAATGAAAAAAAAATGTTTCGACAACGTAACCTTACTTAATAAGATCAGTTTACATCAGAAAGTACAGTTACATAGCTAAATTGGGAGATTTTCCATGAAAACTGATTTGGGAAAAAGGAGTGAACTGATTAATATATATATGAGTAGAAATAGTTATTTGTATACCAAGGCACTGAAGTATAACTATTTATCACGAATGTGTTAGTATAGACCACATGAGGGATAAAAAGGAACTTCAGTGCCCAGAGGTGCATTACGGTTTTTTAAATTGAGAAATTAAGTTACAACATTTTAACCAACTTTTGTAGGTTATGTTGATGTTTATCTGTCACCCCGCCGCCTACAAAAAGTCGTGAAATAATGGATCTTCACTGCTGATTTCTTGTATTTTAATGATGATTTCAAGGTTCTTCACTGCCGATTTAAAAAAAATTGGCACTGACAGTGTGCATCTCAGGTAAATAGATAATATGTACATTTCAGAGTTTCAGATTTGAGACTTTGTCCAGGATCACTGATAGCATGAAATAAAAGCAGAAATTAAAAAATTGAGACACTGCAGTAAATATTTCTGTTTGACCACATAAAAACCAAAATTCTTGCAATTTTTTCAATCAAGTCGAAACAAATGAGAACCTAGAAATTGATCAAAGTGAATTTTTATTGCACTTTTTCAAAATATGCACAAACGAAGACCTTTACTCAAATTAAATACTACAAAACTTAAATTTTCCGTTATTTCTAGTGACCTTTGGATAAATTTATGATCTGAAACCGAGCTTGAAATGTGCAACACATTACACAACTTTTTCCTAATTTAACCAATTTTGTAATTGTTAGAGATTGCCACCTCCCAGTAGTATCGAGATGAAAAGTACCCTACTTTGTATAAAAATGCATTTACTTACTGCGTGAAAGTTCTGTTAGCAATGGTGTTGTGCTTAACAACAACTCTCGATTGCGATATGGACGCAGCCATGACTTTTGACAGTTCAAACATTTCACTATCAAATTCTTCACTATAATGTTTTTTCTCTGTATGCCCTAGCAGCTCTGCTGCAAATTAAAGCAATATATTAAATTACGCACTTTGCAAGAGGAGGCCATTTACCAAGTAAATCCTCTTCTCTATCCTGCTTCTGCGCATCCTCTTTCTTTTTTTTATACCAAATATTTTTGTAGGCATCCAATTTTCTGCCTCTATATTTAACAGATGCCCATCCACATCCAGACTTTTTATCTGGATTAATAAATCGCTTGCAAGCAATAGCCCACGCACTCGGGGATGCAAAAACAATATCGGTTTCCTGGCTTCTTATTTTTCCATCTTCTAATAAATCCCCAACAAATTTTTGCCCCTGTTAATGTAGTAAAGTATTGTTAATGCAAGTTAAGTCAACGTTTTTTTTAAACAGCTACACTAAAGTATGTGGGCATACCAAATATTCAATAGTCATAGTCCCACTGCCAGGTTGAAGAATGCCCGCAGACAAAAGCATTTGCAAAGTAATCGTGCGACTAGTTGATGTGTTTCCAGGATTGGACTTTCCGACACGCTGTCCACTTTCGCCATCGAGCTCCTAGGGTGGTTTTCCATAATATACAAACTACTAATTACGCTACTCTTTAAAACAACCACAAAACTCTGCATGCTTAATATAAAATCAACCCAATTAGTGTTGTTAAGAATAAGGTGTATAGAAAACTGTAGTGTGTGTATGCAAATAATACCAATACAGTAAGAACGGAACCCATTTATATTATAAACCGAACAACCAAACCAGAATCTATTCTACTTAACGATTATAAACACAAAACAAAAGAAAACCTCGTCAATAAATTCGTCAACATCGTCCCCTTCCTCGTACGGTTCGTCTTTTTCCTCGTCTTCTGCTGTTAAGGAAACATTTGTATTACCCCCTTGGCCTAACAAAGCTGCTTGTAACTGTGACTGCATCTTAAGGGAAAAAGAAACGTTAAGTTAAAAGAAAAGACTTACAGAGTTGTTAAGAGAAACTACAGAGCACCCCAAGCCCAATTAATGCAAGAAAAAAGCCTGTTTTGTTTATCACCAGAAAACCAAAGCTCAACTAAGTTTTACAAGATTAGTGTATGATGTATTTTACCTTAACACGCTAAGAATTTTCATTGGCAAATACATCCACACTCCACACTTCCCAAAGTTGAACGAAAATGAGGAAAATTTGACATCAAAGAATTGTTATGAATTTCCATCCAGGGCACATTACAATACCTAATTCAGAGACCGGCTGTTAGTGACTTTCAGATTTTAATCTTTACCATTGGTAATAGAAATACCGATCGTAGTTATGTTACACGGAAGACAAAGATATGGAAATTATTTGTCGGCATAACAAACCTGGAAACTCTTTCTAATTATAATAAAATTATTATAGACAAACCAACTTTTTTCCAATAAGACTTTAAGCACTGACCGACTATGCATTATAAAGTGCATGTCTGGATTATAATTAGTTATAATATCACAAGAGCATCGAAAATAATCGATTATTTTACGACGATACGTAATCTGCGAAAAACCACGAGAGCGTAGCTCGAGTGGTACTTTAAGAATTACGTCGAGTTACAAGTGAAAAGTAATCATTATTTTCGATTGCTCGAGTGGTATTCGTTACGATTATATAATGAATAGACCTAGAATAAAAAATTATTTTATTTCTTAGATTGGCACTGTTTATGTTGGTGCCACTGTAAGTCTATGTCAAATTCGAGGTTATCAGGTTAGGTTTTGCGTTTTTACACAAACTGACGCAAAACCTAACTTGATAACCTCGAATTTGACACAGTTATTACATCATGGCTCTAGATTTAAATTATTATCCATTATTGTTGCTTTGTTGGACCTACCGAAAAACCGAAGTGATTATACCACGTCGTCAAGAGTATATCCGTTGATCTATACCTTGTAATTAAGTAAAATTCTCAATTACTATTGGCCACATTTATGATGAGTTGTACTAATCAAATTTAAATTTTAATTAATTTCACAGTAAAATGTTTACTCAGAACCACGGCCTGCTGAGCTGTGTGACAAACGTGTGACATTTTTCAAACAATTCAGCAGGCCGTGCTCAGAACAAACAAATATATTATACAGTGCCTTCAGAAATGATCGAACCTTTTTGAATGGTCATGGTTATATAACGTATGAATAATATGTTGGTGGCACTGTAAGTCTATGTCAAATTCGAGGTTAGCAGGTTAGGTTCTGCGTCAGTGTGTCAAAACCATATATTTTTACTTCTATATTGCTAGTAGGGTCTGGGAACGGGCGAAAACATTACGGCGCCGACATAGTCTCACTCTGAACACTACGCGTTTCGTACGCATGCCTGAGAATTCGAAGCCGCCTTTAGAAGCGAATTTTAAACTTGATCGTGAGGTTCAGTACTCCACCGCGCGGACGACGCTTGCGCACAGCTCACCAAGTGTATAAAAGAGTTGGTTGCCTGTCTCACTTACGTAGTGACCTCCCCACTTATATACGCTAGCAATATAGTACTATTAAATATATGGTCAAAACCATATATGTATTACTTCTATATTGCTAGTAGGGTCTGGGAACGGGTGGAAAACATTACGGCGCCGACATAGTCTCACTATGAACACTACGCGTCTCGTGCGCATGCCTGAGAATTCGAACTCCGCCTTTAGAAGCGAATTTTAAACTTGACCGTTAGGTTCACTTCCCCCCGCGCGGACGAAGCTTACGCACAGCTCACCAAGTACGTAAAAGACTTGGTTGTCTGTCTCACTTACGTTATGACCTCCCAACTTACAGACGCTAGCAATATAGTAATATTAAAACTGCGTTCGGAAAGGTACCTCTGACAGCTCTGTTTCCTCGAGATCGTTCGTTAAATACGGAGCGAGCCCGCCGAGGGGATCTGTGCACGTTCGGTAAGTACCGAGCGAGCGTTTCGATGTAACTCGATTTGCTCGATGTATTTCCACCGAGCGAACAGAGGATCTGCGCATGACAATTGAACGGCGGCGTTATTTAAGTTTTGAATTGTACGCTGTCACATTTTACAGTAAATTTATAAAAACTTAGTTTATTGTTGAATATAATATTATTAACAAAATGCTGCTTCATTTCGTAATAAACGGAGCGAAAGTTGTGCTTGACGAACACGATGAAGAGTTAATTCAAAAATTATTGAATGGTATGTTTTTTCACTTATACATAATATTCGTAAATTTCTAAAAATCTTTCGTTAATTAAAAATCGTTTTAGATGATAACTTTACAGTCGAGTTTTTTATTGAGGCCATTAAACAGGATAAATTAGCCAAGTTTGGCATTTTTTCCAACACTGTAGGCGAAAAATTGGAAATCATTCGAGAGATTGTTGCTCCCGTTAACACGAATGTTATAATTTCCCAAAATCAATCATCAGGTGATAATGTTGCTTCCACTTCCTCGGAAAAGAAATTGTGGATACGTGAATCTACGCAAATGTTAATTAATCTTTACTAGGAAAATGAAGTTCAATTTGAAAGAGGAATTAAAAAACATGTGTGGCAAAAATTGGCCACAGAAATTAATGAGAAATTTCATACAAATTTGACTTGGATCCAATGCGATACCAAGTGGAAAACACTGATTAAAACCTATAAAGAAATTAAACAACATAACAGCACTTCCGGCAATCAAACTAGGCAGTGGGAGTATTTTCACAGGATGGACAAAATATTATTTAAAAAACCAGAGATTTCTCCAGTTGCTACATGTAGTAGCAATATGGGTTTACTTATTTCTGGAAACACTGCAAATGCGACTGCACTGGAATCCTCAAGCAACGGTGGTAACGTTAACGTCCAACCCGATGAACAAAATACTGAGTCTTCTTTTGCAAGAAGGAGGCGCAGAGTGAACCCGATTGAACGTCGTCATCAGGAAATAATGCAACGGCAAGATCGTTTTCTGGAAATTATTGAGAGAATTGCAACAAGCCTTGAAAGACAAAATAATGCTAATTAATAAGTGTTGCTTTATATTTATTAATGGAAGCTTATGTAGATACTATTGTTACTAAAAAAAAAAACTAGAACTGTCGTGTCATATCAAACTTTAATATCAGACGCTACAATATGAAACAAGTATAAAACCAGATAAATGAGCAGTTTTCTGAATAGTTATACCGTCTTTTAAGTAAGAAATAATCCTAACTCTTTACACTAATTTCATTCTAAGTACGATTGACAGTTGCATTTTGATATAATTTAATAGCTATTAACATATCTAGAAATGTTATGAGTATCATAACTGCCGCAAATGCTTTGAAGAAGACATCTAAAGCTATTATGATTCATAACGTCCATGGTTTGTTCAATAGTTTGTCGGTTGCAGTATGGTAATGGTGGCCATATAGGGTAAAGGACTATTACCGTACAGATACAGTTATGACTTAGTTACCAGCCAGAATTAAAAATTCAATCACACAGCTAAAAACTAGTCCTAGTTTTTTTTTGGTAGCAATAGTACTTTTCACATGTAATTTAAATTTTAAAAACTAAATATTATTAAAACAAAAGTTTCTATTATTCCACAATCATTTATTTACTGTTTATAGTTTCTAAAAAAAAAGATTAGCTATAACGCAGATCTACAGCTAATGCATTAGCAATGTCATTTCTTTTAACAATAGCAGCATCATTATCCACTACGTTATGTGGATTGATAATTATATCTGCATCATCCTGCAATAGTTCTTGTTCTACCATATCGTCAGGTATGTCACCATCTAGTATACATACCGGGTGCTGACTTGCGCGACGCACCATAGGAATTTGCATAGTAAATTCTTTATGTTAAATTATTTGCTCCCCTAATTATTTTAGAGCTAAAGTGTAAATACATTTTTTGTAGAGAAAAAAATACTGCATCCATTCATACTGTTGCTAACAATTTTTCATGTTCCAGAACCGAAGGAATGCAAAAAATCAAACTAGCATTTTTACAAAAATCAGTGATGCCATGGAATTATTGAAACAAGCCAATGCCAACGCAAGTGCGTGCGGGGCGATCATCCAGTCACTGCCGTCAAAAGATTGAATTTATTGTCGTTTTTCTCGTTTTGGTGTAAGTTCTGAACCTCATTATTACACGTACAATTATTTAATAACGTGCCTGTAGTTTAAACTTAAAATAAATCAGTCTTTTAATGGTTGTACTGTTTGGAATTTGCCGATACGGATATTTTACAATAAACAAGGAGCTTAGTTAACGAACGTCCACCATACTCGTAAAACCATTTTTGTTATGGACAAGGTCTAGGTACCTTAGAGACATTAAGCAGAACATAATTAATAATGAAACATCAATGACAAACAAACAAACAACACATATTGTCGCTCCGCACGCATTTGCGTTGGCATTGGCTTGTTTCAATAATTCCATGGCATCACTGATTTTTGTGAAAATGCTAGTTTGGTTTTTGCATTCCTTCAGTTCCGAAAAATGAAAAATTGTTAGCAACAGTATGAATGGGTGCAGTTTTTTTGTCTTTACAAAAAATTTATTTACACTTAAGCTCTAAAATAATTAGGGGAGCAAATAATTGAACATAAAGAATTTACTATGCAAATTCCTATGGTGCGTCGCGCAAGTCAGCACCCGGTATATTATGCAATATACAAGCACTAACAATAAGCAGTGCAATCAGGTCTAAACGTATGGTTTCCAACATTTTAAGTCTTCTGAATCGTCCTTTTAGGTAAGCAAATGCGTGTTCTATTACAACTCCAATTTGGGAAAGTTTATGATTATAATTTTTCTGTCTTGCTGTTAAATTACCACTATTTTTAAATCCTACCAATAATTTGGTGGATAAAGGATATGCCAAATCACCTATCATATGACTATTATTTGGAAAGATGACCGAGTTGGTACTGATTCTAGTGCTTAAATCCGAAAATTTATACAATTTAGCATCATGGACTGAACCAGGTATTCCAGCAAAAACATCTAAAAATAGTTTTTTGCTATCGCATACCCGTTGCAAAAGCACCGAATGAAACTACTTTCGACAAAAGTAGGAAGCAGGATGCTCTTTGGGTTTTAATAGGGGAATATGTGACCCATCTATTACACCAATAACACCTAAAAATGATATACACCTATTAAATGATTTTACTAAAATATTAACATTTATTAGCTTACCAGGAAATCCATTTATGGCTTCAAAATCAGAAATAATTTGTTCGGCGCGTTCTGCAGATGGGCACACAATTATTTTGTAACGTTGATTAATTTCTAGTAACCTATTACAGGTTCTCTAGAGAATAGCCCAACAACTGGATTTGCTGACTCCAAATCTATCTGTTACTGATCTAAGAATAATAATTGTATTTACATGATTTTAAATTTTCTTTTCAAAATTAAACAGAGTTTCTACATATTTAACTATTTTAAATATAATTCTTAAAGATCTTTGGTATGTACACGTACACTTACCTAAAACATTCCAAGTTTGCTAAACCCCACAAAGTTATCAATAATTGCTTTTCGGTAGCTATTTCAGGACGTCCATTAGTAACGTTGTTATTAGTGGTTTGTACTGTTTGCAATTTCATTAATAAGTTTTCAAACGTACTTGAAGAAATTCGAAAATGCTGTCTAAACTGTTCATCAGAAAAGCGAGACACTATTTTTTCAGCATAGTTGTTCACTTTAGGAATAATATTTTTTTCGTCGTTGTCTTCTTCAAAAAATATCGTATTTGCTACTTTCAATACAGCAATTATTTCAGCATATCGCGAAACCATTTCGAATAAAAATTCTCAACCCCGCGTTTTAATTTGACACATGCGCAGTTCGTGACAAGTGACAGTTGAGCGTTCGGTAAATACTTTCCGATATTCGATGCTGGGTAGTCACGTGACTGAAACTCGATCTGCTCAGGCTCCGCTCCGCGATGTAATTAACGAACGCAGCTTAAATATATGGTCAAAACTGACGCTAAACCAAACCTGATAACCTCGAATTGTACATAGACTTACAGTGCCACCAACATATTATCCATACGTTATATAATTATGACCGTTCAAAAACGTTGTATCATTGTGAAGACACTTTAGTAAAGTCTTATTTTTGCAGTGTTCAATGCAATTAAAATGAAAACTGGAATTACTCCGTATATACTTGCATAAAATATAAAAAGAACTTCGACTAATTTTATGGTAAATAAGAACTCTTCCGCTAAAGTTTTGAGATTAAGATAGTGTTTTGAAGAAACAGGTTGTGTAAATGATAGACCAAGAACAGAAAGACCTCGTCGAACAACTGAAAATGTCAAACATGCAAGAAATATAGTCTACGAAGATCCGACAATTTCAATACCACGGTTATCTCAACAATTTATTAGATTTAAGCATATGATCGGCTCACACCCTTCTTTAACAAGACATTCAAATGCTACAGTTTTTACCCCTACATTATTCAACAGTAATATCCCAAGTGCATTAAAATAGCCGATTAAATTTTGACGTTTTTTGTCAGAATGTTTTGCTAAGAAATTTGTCAAGTAAATTTTACGCTCAACAAGAATCCCGAGTGGGCAGCACGAGGGATTTTGAAGCGGAAAATTTACGAGATATATTTCTTCAGAGCAAAACATTCTGACAGAAAATCGTCAAAATTTATTCAGGCTAGTTTACATGCACGCGGGATGTTCGTAGTGATTATTTCCTGAATAAATAGATAAAATTCAGTTGGTGAAGCACCTTTAATAATCATGTTAAAATTATGCACAAGCGATTAAATTTTGACATAAATTTAACCGCGGTTAAATTTTGACGTTTGAATTTTAGTCATTATTAAACTGACAGAAACCATGGTGATTACGCATTATTATGGATATGAAGGAAATAATCACTTTATAACAATTATAAATCATTTTTGTTTCCATATAAACATATTTAATTCATTGAACAAACAACAACTCTTGCAATTATTACATTTTTTATACTATGTATAGATAGATCATTGTGATATGGAATCTTCCTCTTATGCGTCCATCTCTTTCATTTACTAACTCATATGTGTTATTATTATAAAATATTTTCTGTATTTTATAAGGTCCTTCATATGCATATAAAAGTTTTGCACATTAGTATAAAATTTTCTGCATTGTTCTAACAAGTGCTGCACATGATGTTGAAAGACCAAATGGTACCACTTTAAATTAACAAATCTCCCCATCAATACTGAAACCTGTATACTTCCTCGTCTCTTCATGTAATCGAATAAGCCAAAACGAATTCTTTAAATCTAACTTTGTAAGTATTGTTTCTGTATGCTCTGTCATAAACGAACTCTTTGTTATGTACTAGTACCAACCTAACTATAGGTACATATATATATCCGTTATATCTTCCTTCTTTTAATTCAGACATTCACAAAATTCTTAACTTATTCAAGAAACAAAGTCTTTAATCATTCACAAACAAAGTCTTTAAATTTACATCTTCCTTCTTTTAATTAAGACATTCACAAAATTCTTAAAGTATTCAAGAAACAAAGTCTTTAAATCATTCACAAACAAAGTCTTTAAATTTCACAAGCACCTTGACTTGCCGTCCTCTTGATGTGACTTGGTCTGGCACCCTTGGTTCGTTCTGCTGTACCTCTTTCACCTTCCCGTTGACCTTCTGTCGCTCTTCTGTTTTATCTTGACATTTGTTGTAGTTCCTCCTTTCTTTCTTGTTTCATCCTCTTTTCTTGATGTTTCTACTGTCTCTGGTGGCTGTGGTTCTTATATGTCGGCTATTTCTTCTGAATTTATGCCCCTCTACCTCAACAATGTATGATCTTGGGTCGAGTTGTTCAATAACTTGCCCCTTGGTCTACTTGTCTGCTCGTCTTTCTGGATTAAGTTGCACCCTTATGTCTTGACCAACAACTAATTCCTTTCTGGCTTTAGCGTTCTTATCATATACTGCCTTATATTTTTCCTTTTTCTGGTTGATTTTTTCTGGTACGTTGTTTATTACTTGTGGTTTCAATAACGCTGTTGCTGTAGGTAGTCCGGTATTAGTTCTCCTTGACATGAGCCTTTGGACTGGACTGCTGTTCATGCCTTCAGTTGGTGTGTTTCTCCAGTTTAATACTGCTATCCAGAAGTCTGATTTTGCTCTAGCCGTTCTTTTCAACATCTTTTTTACAATTTATACTGCCGATTCAGCTTTCCCATTGGATTGGTGGTGGTAAGGTGATGATGTGCAGTGTATAAACCCCCAATCTTTGCTAAATTTTCGAAACGCTGAACAATCCAACTGTGTTCCAACATCTGTATCTACTACTTCCGGTATTCCATGCACACTAAAGTATTTTATCTACGACCACTACTAAAAGTAGGCCTTTTAGCGCTAGCTTGTTTCACTAAAAGTGACTTTTATAGTTTACCGTGTTTAAAGAAATCAGCTGTTTACTTTTAGCACATGTGCTAAAAGTGAATCGAGGTTCAAAACTACAATTTCGAACTGCAAGTGAAGTTGTAAAGCTATTCCAGTTGCTTCTTGCGTTACAGGTAAAGCGTTTTTGAAATAATTAAAGCGTTATGTAATGAATACAGTCATATGTGGAGTATCAATAATTACATTTCGTAACTCGACCTTGACAGCACGGGCGTGGCCAAACAATCGACAGCGGCGTAGGCTACTATTCATTATGACGCAGCGTCGCAGATGCGAACCTTTCTTAAATCGATATTTATGGATTAATAACGGTAAAATTAAGGTCGCAGATAAAATATTGTATGCAACGCGTGCTAAAAGTCGTTTATGCGCGAGACATGTTATGAAACTCAGCCTTCGGCTTCGTTTCATAATTTTCATGTCTCGCGCATAAAAGTCGACTTTTAGCACTTGTTGCATAAATAGCTATTTTGCACGTTTCTATGATTGTTTCAGCTGTTATATCTTGTAACAATTCCGATTCCCAATAGTCTGAATAGTAGTCCACAATAACTATGTAATCCTGTTTATTGTATTTAAATAAGTCTATTGCCAGTCTTTGCCAAGGCCTTTCTGGAGTTTGATGCGTTACCATCGGTTGCTTTTGCTGCGCTATTTCCGATTCTCTACATGCCTCGCAGTTTGCTATCTTGGCTTTAATATCATTGGTCATTGCCGGCCAGTACATCACATCACGAGCTTTTCTGATGCAAGCTGCTGCTCCTAAATTACTTTCATGTCATACCTTTGAATATTACACTATTTTGTACACTCAGTTCTTCTTTAAATTGCCAATATTCTCGAATATCTAATGAGGTTTCGTCCTTCCTTTCTGGCCATCCTCTTACAATTGTTTCTGTTAGCTTTTGTAATACTTCGTCTTTTGCTGTGTACTTATGTATTTGTTGTAGACGCTCTTCTTTTAAATTCAGATGTTCTGTCATGTTGATTTCTTCTAATTCTTGGTATATTTTCTCGCGTTTATTTCTTTCTTCTCGTTGGTTACTTTTAATAGTAGCCCTCGAAAGAAGATCCGCTATATACATTTCTTTTCCAGCCTTATAGGTTACTTTTAAATCGTAGTTCTGTAGTCTTAACATCATTCGTTGTAGCCTTTTCGGAGCTTTCAACAGAGATTTTCTAAAAATTATTTCTAACGGTTTGTGATCCGATTCAACTGTTATCGATTTTTGACCACAGATGTACTGATGACATTTTTCACATTCAAACACTATCGCCAAACACTCTTTTTCAATCTGTGCATAATTTTCTTCCACTTTCGATAGTGTTTTTGAAGCAAATGCTACAGGTTTTCCTTCTTGCATTACAGATGCACCCAAACCATGGCTGCTCGCATCACATTGGATGGTTACTGGTTTGTTTGTACAGTAATATTTCAGCACTGGCGTTGCTGCTACCATTTGCTTTATTTTGTTGAATGCTTCCTCTTGTGTATGCTGCCAAGCCCACTCATTGTCTTTGTGAATTAGTTTCCTAAGTGGTTCTGACACTTCCGACAGTTGTGGTAAGAATCCGGATAAATAGTTCACCATTCCTAAAATTCTTTGTGTTTCTGTTCTGTTTTTTGGTTGTAGCATCGTTTTTATCGCTTCAACTTTCTTTGGATCTACCTGAAGCCCTTTTTCTGTTAGTATGTGCCCCATGTTTTCTACTTGTTGTCTTCTAAATTTAAATTTTTCTAGATAAAATTTCAGATTTACCTGTTTTGCCCTTTCCATTAGTTGAATTAGGTTTCTGTCATGTTGGTTTTTATCCCAAATTCTACTTAACAATCCATCAATCGTTTGTGGAGATTCATATTGTGGCTTTGTTATTTGATTAATTCTGCGTGCATCTAAACATAAACGAAGTGAACCATCACGTTTCTTAACAACTACCAAGAGATTAACAAAATTACGTTTTGAAGATTCTATTACTCCATCTTTTACCATTTTCTGTATTTCTTTCTTAACTTGTCCTCTTAATGCAAATGGAATAGGATGAGATTTACTATTAAAACTTTTTGATTCATCAACCTGCAAACATATTTCTGTGCTTCTCCTACTTCTTTATTAATAATCTCTTTATTTCTGTAAATTATTTCTAATATTAGGCCTTTAAATTGTATATTCTTCTCACCTATTTTTAACTCATTCAACAATATCTCTATATTATCATAATTATTCTTTGTACTCTCTATTACATTATTATTAATTATTATACCTTCTTTATATTTCAATGCGTCTCCAATTGTCTCTAATTGGCAACACTTATCTTCTTGGCACTCACTTCTGGTACTGTTCCAAGATTTAATTAACCCCTTTAAACGAATACACCTTTGTACTTCATTAATATTAATACCCAATTGTTGAATTATGTCAATTCCTAACACCATGTCTACGCTAAGGCCTTTAACTACAAACAATCCGAGTGGTGTAGCTTGAACAAGCGTCCACGTTCGATCAGCAGAGTTAAGCAACGCTGTCTCTGGTCAGAACTTGGATGGGAGTTCCACGGCTGCATCTCTCGGCGCCTCGTGGTACGGCTATCACGGAAAAAAGTTGGTCCCGGCGGTCATACAACATCATGACAGTCGTTAGTGAGGTTGGAAGTCCTCATAACTGCACAGCGACGCCTATAATTGGCCTAACGGCTGTTGGCTGAGTGCGGATTAAAATAAAATAAATCTAACAACACCTTTCCACTGATTAATACTTATTTTAATATTTAACATTCGATTAGTCGTTGATATTTTTCTTCTGGTTGCAGATAACAAATCTATTTTATTTACTTTAACTATCTTAACAATACATCTAAATTCTGTAAAATTATCTCTTCCTTCATTAATGAGGTTATTTTATATTATAGTTCCGGAACAATGTCTTCTTGTTGGTGGAGTAATGGCCTCATCTATCTATTAATGGTAAATATTCATTATTGTTTAAATTAACTTTTATGAATGGTAATGTCAAAATTTTATTTTCTTCTTCTTCATCTTCAAGTAAAAATACTTCATCATATTCATAGTTATTGTGAGAACACGTGATGTTCTTAATTAAAATTTTAAAATTACTATATTACATATTTACAAATCCGAGTTTATTATTGTCATTTTAAAAATCCCTCCATGTTATTTGTAGTCTTTTTAACATCCTTGGTTTCTTTCGCTGCTTGTTTTAATTTACTTATTTCATCACGAAGGCTCATTAGTTCTGCTCGTTTTGATTTGAACTCATGCAATTTATTGTTTTGTTGACACAACTCCCTTAACTGTTGATCTGTAAATCCTTCATCCCTACTCATATCTGAATTGTAAATTCCTTGACATGCTGTTTTAATTGCACATGAACAAATTATCATTCCTCGATGTTGCTCCACATGCTGTGTCATTTTTTGTACCTCACGCAAAGCTGAATACATTTTACGTACTTCATTCCTATCTTCATTTAATTGTCTTTTTATGTTAACCAATTTCCTTAAATTTTCATCTTTTATTAAAATGATATTACTTTCACTCTATACCATTGTTTCCTGCATTTCTATTTTAATTTCTTCTGTCTTTCTTTCTATTAAATCAACTCTTCCATCGATACACTCTTTCTGTGTTCTTATACATTCTTCTATTGTTAATTTCATCCCCTCTAATTTTCCATCAACTTCTTCCTTATTTTTATTTAACTTTTCTCCTACCTTTTGGTTCAAAATTTCCTCCATTTGTTCAATTTCTTCCTGCCTTGCTACTCTCACATCATTCTTAATTTCATCCTTAAATTTATTCAATATCATATTAATCTTATTTATTTGTAATTGTAGTTTCTGTTTATTTTCTAGTTGTACCTTATAAAATTATTCTTTTAACTCCTTCATTGACTCTTCCATCTTTTCTGCATGAGCTTTTTGTTCTTGCAACTTCTCTGCAGTATTCTGAACTGCTGCTTATAATCTGCATTCCCTTTCCTCAGCATCCTTCTTACTTTCCTCTGCCTTCTCCTCGATTGACTGTTGCAAATCCTTTTTCTATTCTTCGGCATTTTTTGCAATTGTATTTTGTATTGAAACCTGCAACCTGCTTTCCATTCCCTCTGCATCTTTCTTATTTTCTTGTAAATCCTTCCTCAACTCTGCGGAATTTTTCTCTGCAGTTTTCTCCATGGTTTTCTTACTTTCCTCTGCAGTTTTCTCAATCGATTGTTGTAAATTTTCTTGCAATCTTCTTTCCCTTTCCTCCGCATCTTTCCTCATTCCTTATAAATCCTTCTTTGACCTTTCATTATCTTGCATCATTTGTTGCACCATTACCATTAACCGTTTTATCCTGTCTGCTGTCTGTTCCTCTTGAATTCTTACCTGATCTCCTTGTATTCCTACCTTTTGCTGTTCTTCTTCTACTTCTACCTCTGCACCACTCGGTCCTGCTTCCATCTCTTTTTGTCCTTCACCTTTTTCCTCTTCAGTCTTCTTGATTTTCATCGTGATCCTTTTATCTGCCATATTTTTGTTTAAATTCTCAATCTGTATTTACTTTTATTAAAACCCCTTTTATTAACTTGCAAATTCTTGTATTTGTTCAATAATTAATCTTTATCAGAAACTTTATTAACTTTATTATTGATTGTTCTATTCTGTTTTATTTGAATTAACTTCAAAAGACATCAAATATGATACGTTTTAAATTCTGTTTACTTTATTTAATCCTCTTTCTTAATTCACAATTAATAATGAACAAACTGACTACAAACTTGGTTTATCAGTTACTTTTACAACTTTTACAAGCCCCACGGTTGGGGTGCCATTTAAATATGTAGTGACTCAACATTGCCGCGCCTTTTTGCTATTAATTGACAGTTCATATGATATCTTATAAATGGATTTATTTAATTGAAACTTTAAAATTCTATTTTAATAATGTCGGTATCGCTTTGAGACTCTTATCAGGGGTAGTTCATTAACCTAGTTGCTTATTAGTTGCTATTTTATTTTTTATTATGAATTTAAATTGATTAATGACATGCGCTGTCACCTTTTACTTCAAAAAGTGATCCACGACACTTTCAATCAAATATGACAAATATAAATGCTTTCCAACTCTTTGTGACTCAATATTATACGATAAGTATTTGATTATAGTTCTATTTACTTCTCTAATTGTCTTTTATTTAATATTGCTTTAATATAACTAATTATAAACCCACCTGGATTGTTTTCACTCTTAACAACTCCAAATCACCTTAAGACGACAGTCTTCCTTACATCCACTACTCGAACTCCTACACAGTTCAGCCACGATGCACTATCCACGAACAACCAGCCACCAACTTGCAAAACCTTAGGATGATTGTAGAAATGGTTCCAATCCCACACCTACGCCTCTGTCACTCCTACAGCTTCCCTTTTTCTAACGTTTTCACGGTAAGTATGCTTCCACATATGAATGTAAAATAATATTCTCCTTCCTTAGTTCCTACTCCATCCATTCATACCGTCAGCAGCCAAGAGAATCTCCGACATCCAGTAGTTTCTCCGTAAATGTCAGTCAATTGGTCCTTACGTCCACAGCAATTCCACAAGAACTCCAGCAATCAGTGACCCTCCAATTAACGTAACTTCTTATAAATTGTAGTATTAAAATTAACTCAATTACATCCAATTCTTATTATTTTTGCTTCTTATTCTTGTTAGTATCTAGTTAAACAATATTCCAACTTCTCTTGAGTAACTATTATCTTCTTCTTTTAATATTTCATTTGCTTTCACCTCGTAGATTTAAGTATAAACCCTTTTATCTAATTGAAATACATTTTAAATAAACAGGGCTAAATTTCTATTTTATTTTCACCAAAAATACCAAATTACATATTGTTTTCAAATCTGTTATTTTTTCAATAATCATAACAAAATGTTATTTCTATGCTAAGTTACAATTATTTCTGCCATCTATAACTTTAGCTTATCTGAATGCTACTGTTCAGGATGGAGCTTGTAGTGGACTGTATGAATTTATTTTGGACAAATTACAGGATATGTCTTAGGGCTGCAGGAATTAAAAAGGGTGCAACCCAACGGGCTCGTGCGGTCTCACACGAGATCATGTAACAAAAGACCTGGGGTCCGTTGGGCAGCGTGAACACAGTGAAACAAGATTTCAAACTGTATTAATTTAATGAGTAGTTCTTTTCTATTTATACATATAAAAATACTGACTTAGCTTACAAAGTTTAATATTTGCCCTAGTTCAAGCTGCTATTTCTACGTGCGTGTCTAATTTCATAATAAACAAACTTGCAGAGTGCAGAATTGTAGGCTGTTCACCGGGTCATTCGAGCACTGATTACATTACTGCTGACGCTTTGTTAAGCATTTTCCGTATGCAATATATGTTTGTGAAATACACGCCTAATTAAATTAAAAGGATTAAAATTTATGTTTGGTTCCTAAACAGCTACCTACTTTATTATTTTCTTTCAATAGAATTTAGATTTGTCACATGCTACATGAGCTTCTATTTATCTTATTCCTTATAAAACCATCTAAGAATACTCAAATATTATACCTTTCATCTCAGTTTGCATCTTATTTAAATTCTATTAATGACTTTCAATTAAACATGTAATTCTTTTATAAATTTTCCCAATTTGATTATATTGATCTAACGACTTTATTTAAATTAATCTTTAACATTGACTTACATAAATATCAGCCTTTATGTACCATTGCAATATATTATTATTATTATTAAAAATATCATACCGGTAATTTTCTTCCGACATATTTGTATCTAATTTCCAAATTGAAATATTTCTAGGTTAAGTTCTGAAATATTTTGCAAAAATATTTAAATGGAAATTAATTTTCCTTGTTCCTCTTTGGCAAATATTTGCCGTACATGTTTATTAAGCAGTGACAAACTATTGTCGCTTTTTGATTCCATTAGGATTGATAATGGAGAAGAACGTTTAAACATAATTTTAAGTGAATGTACGACGGTACAGGTATGATTACTGTTTTTTCTTTAAATAAACAATAACTTTCAGTTATTTATGAACAACTTTTACGGTCTAGGTCCAACAAAGCGATAATTCTACAAAAATCTGTTCAAACTGCTTCGAAAAGTTAACGCAGGCCTATATCTTTAAATTACAATGCCTAGAAGCGAATATGAAATTGCAAACATACTGCTCTGAAGCAACCCAGATTATTGGCAACACTGAATCAAAACTACAAGATTTAGAACTGCAAAAAATTACTACAGAGCACAATGTAAATAACTGCAATAGTGTAACACATACAGATTCAATATGCAATAATGATGAAGCAGAGCAACACAAGAGCACAGGGAAATTTAAAGATAATAGTACATTTAACTCTCCGATTAATTCGAGAGAAGGAAAATTTCCATGCACCATCTGCAGTCGGACCTTCTTACATAAGTACACTATGCATCGACATTTAAAAATACATGCCGGGGATAATAATTTAAAATGCGAAATTTGTTTGAAGCAGTTTTCACGTCGGACAGATGTAAAACGACACATGACTTTACATACAGGAGAACGACCTTATCACTGTTTGGTATGCAGTGCTACCTTTACACAGTCCAGTACCTTGGCAAGACATACACGAAAGCATGATGAATACAAGATTATCGATCTAAAGAAAATTAAACATGATACTGCAAATTTATGTCCTATATGCGGCAAATCTTTAAGGAGTTCTGCCAGTTTAACTATACACATAAGACGGCATACTGGCGATAAACCATATCAGTGTAAAATTTGTCATATGAGGTAAATATAGAGTGTTGTATGGGATAGATAGCATTACTGTTTTTAAATATTTCAGTTTTGTAACTCGTGCCGCCTGACTTGTCATTCTAGGGTTCACACTGGAGAAAGACCTTTTGTTTGCAAAGTTTGCGGTAAAAGTTTTGCTCAGTCATCCGTAATTGGGAAGCACATGAAGATTCATACAGGGGAAAGGAAGTACGTTTGCAACGTGTGTAGCAAAGGGTTTCGCACACTCTACTACTTGAACATTCACAAGCGAATTCATACTGGAGAAAGACCGGAGCAATGTACAGTGTGTTACAAAAGATTTGCAGATCCGAAAGTTTTGAAACATCACATAAAGACACATACAGGAGAGAAGCCACTTTTATGTAATATGTGTGGAAAAAATTTTGCCAGATACCATCATCTACGAACACACATGAAAACACACAAAAGCTAAATATGTATATCCATTGTGCAAAAATATATAAAAATATTAAAAAATTTTGTTTTTCTTATTAGAGAAGATAATGCCTTTTTTTAGGTTAAGTACATATAATATTGAGTAAATTTGAATTAAAATACAGGACAATTTCCTTTCCTGTCTTACCATTGGGACTTTAAAAACGGTAACGTATACAAGGTTGACTAATAAATTGAAGCCAATTACAGAATTATGCACTACGGAATAATTTAAAAAGAGATGCAGTCTAGCTAAATTAGTTTTTGATTTATCGTGGCAAAACGAATGAAACTTTTATATATCACGACAACAATTTGCACTATTGGACTTGCCTCCTGAAAAAACAATCTTAGGACAGAGTGGTAAAACATTTTCTGGCAATACAGCACGTATGATATGTGCAGGTATCTATACAGTAATCAATGTGTAGAACTATTTTAATAATTCCAATTTGAGTATCGCCATTTATATACAAGGTGTCCTGTAATTCGACCGACAAACATCTGGGCGCTATAGAGGACCTTGAAAAATAAAAATGTTGTATATAAACTTTCTATTAAATCAATTCCCGTCGAATTACACCCTTCTAAAGAGAGGGCTTAAAATTAGGATTTGTATTTTACTGAAAACTGAAATAGGATAGTAAAATGAAAAATGACAGCTACGTTCTACCAATAACGTCCTTATTTATGAAATGCTTTTTAATTTATACGTATCACCTAAGGGGTTGAAATTAGCAACTCTTGCAAATTTTTTATTAAAAATATTTTACGGACATAAATTTAATTATAAAAAATATATAACGAAAAGCCTTATTTATGTAAAAGCTTTTTTGGTTATCAGTTTTTCATACAACATATAAAATTATAGTAGATTATATTATAAGTGAGAGAAATGCATCATTATTTGCGAGTGAGAAATTTTGAATCGCGAGTGCCCCAGCACGAGCGATACAATTTCTCAAGAGCTTATAATGGCATTTCGATCACGTGTGATATACGACGTTTTATCTTACAGTAGCAATTCTTGTGCCTAAATAGGTTGCGCAGTCAGAATATGTCGCGAAATAAATTTATAATTAGTCGCCTATGATTTGTGATATACGTTTGACAGTACTGAAGTGTATTGGCAGTACTGAAGTGTATTGTCAGTCTATGTCAAATTCGAGGTTCGTAGGTTAGGTTTTGTTTGTTATTTGCATATATGTAATACTTACTATATTGCTAGCGGCTATGAGTGGGAAACTCACGAAGGAAGTGAGACAGACAACCAACTTTTCAATGTATAATGGTGAGCTGCATAGCCAGTAGATATAGAGAGTACCGCCATTCTTTGATCCGTGAAAATGCCGCCATCGCCGCATTTTTGTTCCCATCAGCAATGACTGATTGAGTTATGTCTAAATTTTTACTTGAAATTGGCAAGACTGTAAGTCTATGTCAATTCGAAGTTATCAGGTTATGTTTTCCATCAGTTTGTGCAGTGGCGGCACTAGAAAATTTTGCTTGGGGGGGCCTAGAGGGGCCAAGTTAAACTTTAGGGGGGCAGATCAAAAAATGTATTTTCAGTTGTAATATACCAAGTGAATGATTATTATCGATGATTTTTTTCCGTGTTAAAACCGGAACCTAAATTGAACGAGTGCGTAGCACGAGTAAAATTTGCTGTTCCGGTTTTAACGAGTAAAAAATCATCGATCATTAATCATTACACGAATTATATTTGGAAAGAAAATATATTGAATGAAATGCAAAATATCCAATATTACGTATATAGTTTTATTTTAAATGTGAAATTGTACAAAGAAAATAAAGCAAACAAATGTTAATTTGACAAACCAACAAAATTATGAAATCACCTATTGGGTATTAATTTTATTTTCATGTCAACCTAAAAACAATTACGAAAATAAATTACTACCGCTGTGATAATTTGTAACTAGGCATTGGCATGTACCTCATTGGTTGAAATGGCGTCACTTGATACATGAATTATATTCTCAATTTAATAACTACTTTATTAATAAATAAAACCGTTAGTACATTTACAGATTATTACAGGGTAATATTTTATTTAGGTACAATCGTCCACAGAACTAATGTCACCCCGAACGCCAGCTTGGATATTTCAATAGGCAACACATTTAACGTCACTTGACCGAATGTTTCCTAGAGGGTAGTACACACAAAGCGTGTCACCGGAAAGCAATTAGGCAGAGAGAAAGTAGACATTTTAGAAGCAAATCCTTCCTTTTAATATTTCGGTGGTGAATCACAC
>CALNHX010007884.1:0-67975 GCA_940337035.1 Agriotes lineatus | reverse complement strand
GAATCGGTTTCAAGAAGAGGTATTAACAGCACTATGAAAACCCGAATTAAATCCTCTCACGAAATAGATTTCACATCGGAGCGCTCAATAGGACCATTGTTGGGATTCGAAAGATCAAAGTATAAAGCCGAAAAAAACCCACACGTCTGAAAATGTAACAAACATCATGAATATAAATTCCATATTAATCCACTGTAACGTGGCTTTAGGTTCCTATAAGAATGGCACGCCGGCTCATATAATTCATCAATTCTTTCCTACCGTGCCGTCTGGTTTTAAAATAGTGGAGTCTCCAAATCCGGTTGTCTATCTCCCGATAAGCACAAAAACAATTACAAACATAACGATTAAAATACTCGATCAAGACGACAAACCCATCAGTTTTAGTTCGGAAACTGTAACGGTAGGTTTGCATTTGAAGAAGGTGCAATGGGTTTTCGATTTAATTCCTACTATCCCGAGCATCCGATCGCCAATAATAGCCCATTGTTAAAAACATATAACAAGCGGCACACCAAGTGTTTGAAGATCAGTAGGAAGTCAGCGCCCGATCGGTTGACAAAGAAGAACCAAGTGTTTCTCAAAACGCTCGGCTTCCAGTTGTTGACACAATGAGTATTTTAAATATTGGCGAAAAAGTTCTTGTTGACAATTCAATTGTTAGCAAGGAAATACATACCCACCAACCCTATACTAATCGCTTTGAAAACAACGATGAAATTCGCATACCGATTCAAGAGGATATGTCAACTCTTCCCGGTTTAAGCTACCTATACATAGAAGGAAAACTACAGAAATCTACGGGAGTGCCTACATTAACCGCAAAATTCGTAAATAACGGAATTGCCCACCTATTTAGCGAAATTAGATATGAAATGAATGGAATCGTAGTAGATTCGGTAATTAAACCCGGTATAGCGTCTACAATGAAAGGTTATGTCTCGTACACAACCGACGATGTTAAAAAACTGCAAAACGCCGGATGGCTTCCGCAAGCGGGCGACTCAGTAACAGACGCATCCGGCAATTTTAATGTTTGCGTACCTCTGAAAATGTTGCTGGGATTCGCCGAGGATTACGGCAAGGTAATACTAAATATCAGGCAGGAATTGGTCTTAATTCGAAGCAATACCGACAATGACGCCGTAATTAGTACAGACGAAGTTATTAAAGTCACAATTGAAAACATTTATTGGAAAGTTCATCATATTACTGCGGGTCTTGCTCAAGAATTAGCTTTCACTAAATACATAGATCAGAATATCGACACCCCGGTGACGTTTAGATGTTGGCAGCTTCATGTAGTTTCGGCCGTAAATCAAGCTACTCAACATTCGCACGCTATTGCCATCAGCACAAAATTGGAAACTCCGCGACACATTATAGTGGGTTTTCACACAAATCGCGAGGGTCAAATAGATAAAAACATGAGCGAATTCGATCATTGCAATATTAAAAATCTCAAAGTTTATTTAAACACAGAAAGGCGCCCTTACGATAATTTAAATATAGATTTCCAAAAGAATCATTATGCAACCCTATATCAAATGTATTCTCAATTTCAATCTACTTATTATAATAAACGCGATGAACCGCTATTTTGTCCAAACGAGTTCAAATCGAAAGCGCCTCTCATCGTTGTAGATTGTTCTAATCAAAAAGACTACCTGCAGGCAAATGCCGTAGTGCTTAGATTAGAATTTGACACCGCGAACAACGTTGCCGCCAATACAACTGAGTACTGTTTAGTTTTGCACGACAGAGTATTTACCTACAACGCTCTCACTAAAGCAGTTAAACAATTGTAATCAGCAGCAGCAGCAGCAGCATGTTTGTCATATTAGATTTGCAAGGTTTTAAGATATCCGAAAAGAAGTTTTTGCCAAAGGAATTAGCTGCTTACGATGGAGACGCCGTTTCGCATTACATCTTCAGAGCTCCGTTCCCCTTACCGTCGCATTTACAAAAAGAAGCAAAATGGCTCATGAATAATCGCCACTGCATTAATTGGAACGAAGGGTTTACTCCGGCCTTTATGTTTCCGAAGATCCTTCAACGACTTGCTCGAGATGCCGATGTAATATACGTAAAAGGACGTGAAAAGGCCACATTTTTAAGAAATTACATCAACAAACACATCGTCGAGATAGAAGAACAACCGGCACTGTCTGCTTCAAAACCAGCCTGCATGCATCATTCGCAATCTTTTTGTTACTGCGCCTCGTCCAATGTTTATCATTTTCACAAACACTATGTGATGCAATATGTATCTGCTCCCGAAATGTATAATTAAAGGTAAATAAAAAACAACAACAACTTTTAAAAACGTGTTTTATTTTACATTTCTATGGAATAATGACCCCATGGGATGGTATCTATTCTATTTTCTAATATATGGCGTTTATCATCTAAAGCACTAAGAGCTACCTTGGTCTGCCTTACACTATGTACATTATGCTTAGTAGATGTTATTAAATTTTGATTTCTGTAAATTTCGACTTCGTCCTGCAAACATTTCAAGTAATCGTCAAAGCAGATTGTATTTTTTACCACACAACTCTTTACACCTTTTGCTTTTTTTACTACTTTGGTTTTGTTGGTGTTACTGTCCACCTTGAGGCTGTAAAGTTTACTCTTCAAACCCACAAATTCTGTCATTATTTCGCCATTATTTTCGTCCTTCATCAAACCTAACACTTTTTTGTTTACTCTAGGAATTTCAAATACATTATTTTCCGGATAATCTGAAGTGTAAAATTTATGTAAATCTTGCTTTATAATTTCGTAAACATTTTCGGAAGTAATTTCGTAGATTAGCGAGTCCGTGTCTGTGTATAAAAGCTTGCAATTTTGGGGGGGAAATCGCGACATCATATAATTATAATGAAAATCGTAAACGCAAATTTTGGATAAATCTAAAATACACATTCCGATGTAGACAGGTTTCATAAACCAAATTTCCGTTTTCTTTAGTTCAATTGCCACAATATGTTTATCGAATATGGACCTACTATGAAAATTTGGTTTCGAAATATAATACCTAGCTCCGAAACGGCCGTCCCACCTAGAAACTAATTTGATGTTTTTATGTTTTCTCACATTTTGCATAGTCTTGCCAAAAAACAGCGTTATTCATTAATTTATAAAGATTTTTTTCAAACTCGTTCTTCGCCGCGGTTCTCAATTTTGTATTTAGATCGATGTATTGTTTTAACCAGGGTGATTGGTCGAATGTTAAAACGCGATGAATTCTAACAAGTTTTAAACCAGCCGCCAAACACTGCTTCAAATTACGATAATGTATGACATATTTTTCCTTGTTATATAAAGTAGTTAGCAATTTTTTTTGTTTTTATCCAGGATGATAGCCGTGTTCGGAACAAAAAGGTAAACTTTTGTGTGGGTCATGTAACGTTTGCGGATACTCTAAATCAACTTCTAGTATGTACCCTTTTGAAGCATCGTCAGCTATAGCGTTAACATTAAAATTTTCAACTTCAAAATCAGAGAGCCATCTAAAGCCCTTATATGGAAGGGCCTGACTCATCCCCCATCCGTACAAGTTGTTGACGTCATAATACATCAGGTACTTAAGGGCTTTAGAAGGGTCGAACTGACCATCTTTCATAAAGTGATTATTTGCTTTACTATACCTACTAATACATTGACAAATCCCTCCTCGAATTCCTTTTTCTATAAAAAGAAGCATATTTATATCGGAAAGGAGTTCTAATTGAATTTTGGCATACTTTAACATTGCATCCCAAGTGAAACCGGGTGTTGTGTAATACCAGGCCGGATCTAAACCGTATGTATCAAAACAACTTCTTCTAAAGTTTTCAAACACATCCGCCAATATTAATATGTCTGTTTTCAGGTACAGGTCCGAATAGTCGCCTAAATTCTTAATTTGAAATGTTTGCCAAACAGTTTGAGCATTCTGATAATCGTTTTCGCTTATATCGGAATCTGTTAATCTACTAAAAAAATGTTCTTTAGCCGGAAGCGACTCTTCCTCAAATTTTTCATAATTTGTCATATATTCGTAAGGATAAACTCCCTTCTTGGAAAGCAAGGAAATTTTAAAATTATCCAAATGCGAATTTTGTTCCCTCAAAATTTTAAAATCACCCGGTTGCAAATAGGATGCCAATTTTTCTAAAGAAGAATTCAGAAATCGAAACGAATCTATAAATTTAAATTTAATACCATCTCCGTCGATAGTTTTTGTAAAAGAAATATAGCGCTCCTTGTTTAGCGGCAACAGGCTTATATTACCGGGTTTAGCTTTAACTAGGGTTTTAACAAAGAAGTGACTATCGTAACCGCTAAAATTATGAAACACCACGGGAATAATTCTAGGTGTTTTATAATTTAGATTGCAATTACTATGAGCGGGTCCGCTAAATTTTCCAGTCATGTGGCAATGATCAAGCACGCGTTTTCTCACTTCTGACACATCCCCTAAAACGAATTCCTGCTCGCAAATATGACAGACCGGGGCTAGAAGAGCTTCATTTTTCTGTTGTTCACTAATTTGCATTGGTTTGTAACGGTTGAAATATTGTTTTAAAGTACCCAAAATATTTTGCAATTCTTTTACATACCATTCAATACAAGCTGCTCCGCGGTAGCTTCGAAAATAGCTCAGCGAATTATCAAAAGTACAGTGCAGATAGTAACCAATGCTACACGCCTCATGGTCTTGATACCTGGCTGTACTTTTGTTCACTGGGCTGTCGTTTACCTCCTTAAGAATGGCCTCCAGGTCGCTGTAAACAATAAAAGGACAAAGTTCCTTATAATTAAAATCCTTAAATTCTAAAAACGTGCCGGGCTCGGGAAGATTCACTTTGCACTTGTTCATTGCTATACAGTCCACCGTATGTGCGCCAAGTTTATTTTCACTTCCAAAATACTGAAGACATCTATCGCAAATGAATTTTTTATTTTTATGTTTTGACAGTTGCGAACCCACCAGTCTGGACAAGTTTTTAATTAAACAGAAATGCAACTTCACAGACGGCACGTCTTCGTCGTCTTCTTCTTCCATGTCTGGTTCCATCCCATATTGTTGATTAATTTCGTATTTTTCATCTTCATAATATTTTTGTATCATTAAGAGGTTAATGTGAACGGCTTGCTTGTTTGAAGTCAAATAGGCTGGCGATGTAGAGTAAAGTTGTTCCCTCACGCTAAGAACATACACATTGACTGATACATTGTTTTGTTTCTCAAATTTCGGAATCTGCCTTAGCGTCATTGGAAACTCGATGCCCTCCAAATTCAAATGGTGTCTATAATGTGGATAACTCGAAACTCGATCCGAATGATCGTCGGCAGGAAACAGGTGTGCCATCACACTCCATGCAAAACAGGCCTCGTCGTTTAAATTTTTAATATTAATAACTGCCTTCTTTTTGCTAATTTCGAGAGGTAAACGAATAAAGGAGTTGCCGTGGAACAGTTGTTCGCATTTATTGATGTTGACAAAAAGCGAAAGAATCTCGTGTAGCGCCCAACCGGATTCCCCCTCTTCAAAAACAGACACCTTGTTTAGAATTTTTGATGAAACATGTTCTTGAAACCATTGTTTTAAATTTGGCAGGTCCTCTTGGAGAATTAGCTGATTTTTAGTGTTAAAGTAATTTGTGGAAAAAATTTCCGAATTTGCAGTTGCTTTTATAAATTCCGCACAAAACACCGTATTAACTTTAATTACACTATTATTTTTAAGGACATTTTCAATTTTTCTTTTAAACAATACGCGGCAATCTTCTAGAAATTCTTCCATTTTTTTATGGACCAAAAACACCTGTTTCAAGTCGACACTCGAATGCGCTCTCCACGTTTTGCCAGTTTACTCGTTCATTTAATTTGGAATTTTTGTCGCCAGATATCCCGGCTCCAGTTTTTGTAATTGAGTTGAGCAGCACCTGGTACCTTTTCAAATGTCCTATTGATGTTTCGACATGCTTGCGGACTCCAATTGACTTGCAGCTTTTCAGTAATCTTGTTAATACCCGGATATTGTTTTCATTAATTGTCAAACTTTTTAAAATTTTATTACGTGCCGAAGGTAGGTTTTTAAAGATTTTATAGCACTTTTCGATGAATTCTACGGCCGCACCGCTAACTCGCGCAATTTCATGTTCCTTGGACATGTTTACAGTTTTCAAAAACTGTTAACATACTGACGAAGTACTAGCTGGCGTTTGTCTTTATACTAATCTTTAATGGCGTTCTCTAGAATTATTTTTTAAAAAATCACACTGCGCATTGAAAATATCCTTCGTGCCTTTCAATTAATTTACATAGTAAAAGCTGCATTTATCAAAGCTGTTCTTGAAATAATAAAAATATACGCTGCAACTTTTACCGAGCGCCAGTGTTAATTGTTAAGAGCTGTCATTTTTGGGGCATAATTTCAATTATTGCTAAAATTAGATATTGCACACTGGCGAAAAGCCTTTACATGCTACAATACAAAAGCTAGCTTATGAAAAACCCTAAACGGGAACAAATAAAGCTAATTTATTGACACATAAATGCAAATATAAAGGCACCTTTTACCTATTTGCGCTGCAAGTAATGCATAAACTGGAATGGCAGTGGTTTTGAATTTATAATATTGCCCGTGACATTAGTGCAAGGATAATTAAAACAGAGCTGAAGGCGATTCGCACCGGTTAATTACATTAACACTTAAACCTACCTAAATTATTACTAAGCGTATGTAGGTGAATGGCGCAGTGATTACAAACTAAATTATAAAATAGCCGGCTTACAGCTGAAAACGTTTACTTGATTGCTACGCATATTTCCTCCAGTTTGCCATATATGGGTGAAAAACCTTATTTGCGAACAAACTTGTTTCACTTATAAAATATAAAACAGCTAATATATGGTTGCACACTGGAAAAAAGCCCTGCAACTAATTATGCTAGTATGGACCGTAATGGCAGTGATACTTTCGCCCGTGCAAGTATAAACGCAAATTGCATCAGCCGCTGACCATAAATTTAAGCCTGACATTAGGCTGCATAGAATACAAATGAAATTTAACACTTCTTAGATTTGGTTTTAATGTTAATACCTTAAAATATGCGAATGTGGTTTACATGCATAAGGAAGAGCCACCATTTTTAGACTTAATTTCAATTATTACTAAGCGTATGTAGGCAAAACAACAATAACAAACTAAACTAAAAAATAGCCGATTGGACTGGAATGGCAGTGAACTTGAAATTCATACTTTCGCCTGTGCAAGTATGAAATATACAAAAGATAATCTTTCCTCCGAGCAGCGAGATAAGGGGCCTTAAATGCCCAGTTATACAAAAATGTGATGACCTTGAACCTTTCCTTCTAACTTGCGCATGGAGTCCCAAAACACTGATGTGCGATTTTTCAGGTTTAGGGTTTGTTATTCACATCTAGTGACTTTTTACGCGGTTTCCACGATGACAAGATAATGAAGATGACACCTTGCAGTTTCACTTCCGGTTCCCACGCTCATCAAAATTTGACAGCGCTATTTTTTACATTAAGGAATAGATTAGCCTTAAATTTGCATTTTATTAAAATATGGTGTGACGTTGAACATTCTAACTTGAACATGCGGGCCCCGGCGGATGGAGCTCTGCCCCTCGGAGTCTGACAGACTCCGATGAACTTTGACATTTGGCATTATGAAGATGACACACAAGATAATGAAGATGACACCTTTGCGGTTTCACTTCCGGTTCCCACGCTCATCAAAATTTGACAGTTAACCGCAGCGCTGGAATAAATTAGCCTTAAATATACAAAAAACCTGATGCGAGCCCCTGGCGGCTGGAGCTCTGCCCCTCGGGGTTGGTGCGACCTTGAAACTTTCTCCGCTCCCGAACTTGCACATGAGGGTCCCACAATATGGCGACTGGGGCTTTGCCCCCCTGGGGTTGATGTTGCGCAATACCCAGAACATGTTACGCAATATCTTACATTTTTAATATAAAAATTTACCCGAAAATATATACATGGGGGCCCCGGCGGCTAGGGCTCTGCCCCCTGGGGTTGGTGTTGCGCATGCGGGCCTGACGGCTGGGGCTTTGCCCCCGGGCTCGCTTGAGATAGAGAGAGAAAAATGGTTTTTTTTGTAGAACCCTATGTGTTAAAGAGAGAAAGATAGATTTTTGGTGACTGACAGACACCTATGACCTTTGACATTGCGTCAGCCGCAAAGTGGTCCAGAAATGACATGGGGTGGTCCAGAACCCGCCTATCTCTACTACTTACGACCTTAATTTTACTGTTATTAATCCATAAATATCGATTTAACAAAGGTTTGCATCTATGACAGTTAGAATTTATGTCATAATAAAGAGAGGGCTTTGGTACGCGGGCGAATGTTTGTGAAACAAATACTGTCAAAGTCAGTTATTAAAGGTAATTATTAATACTACACATCTGACTGTATTCATTACATAACTCTTTAATGATTTCAAAAACACTTTACCTCTAACGCAAGAAGTAACTAGAATAACTTTACACCACACTTCCATTTCGAAATTGTAGTTTTATTACCTCACTTCACTTTTAGCACATGGGCTAAAAGTAAACAGCTGATTTCTTTCAACACGCTAAATTATAAAACGTCACTTTTAGTGAAAAAAGCTAGCGCTAAAAGGCCTACTTTTAGCGGTGGTTGTAGATAAAAATAATTTGACATATACATAATAGCTATTTATGCAACAAGTGCTAAAAGTCCATAAACGACTTTTAGCACGCGTTGCATACAATATTTTATCTACGACCTTAATTTTACCGTTATTAATCCATAAATATCGATTTAAGAAAGGTTCGCATCTGCGACGCTGCATCATAATGAATAGTAGCCTACGCCGCTGGCGATTGTTTGGCCACGCCCGTGCTGGCAAGGTCAGTTACGAAATGTAATTATTGATACTCCACATATGACTGTATTCCTTACATAACGCTTTAATTATTTCAAAAACGCTTTACCTGTAACGCAAGAAGCAACTAGAATAGCTTTACAACTTCACTTGCAGTTCGAAATTGTAGTTTTGAACCTTCCTTCACTTTTAGCACATGTGCTAAAAGTAAACAGCTGATTTCTTTAAACACGGTAAACTATAAAAAGTCACTTTTAGTGAAACAAGCTAGCGTTAAAAGGCCTACTTTTAGTAGTGGTCGTAGATAAAACTAATTTATTTGCTTTTTAAAATTCCTTGTTTTCGTTATATTTCTGGCACACATGTGGACGGTAAAACAACTACGTCCTCGTTAGGGCGGCAAGATGACAGCCAGAGTTGTCGTACTCAAAGCTCGAATCCGCTATGGTAGCAAACCCCAAACCTTAAAATGCAGGTTCCCTGGACCTCCTCACCTTCATTGCTTCATTTAGGTTCTTAAATCCTCCTAACTATTTTTTCATTAATACAATTTAGCTAATCAACAATTTTAAACTATATCAGAACTTCCTATGCCCTGAATACAAATTAAGTACAAAGTTACACTGACTCACGAACTCAATTTACGATAGTATAAAAATGTTTAAGTATGACAGCCGCAATACATACCTAGGTATAGATCTTCAAAATTTTACTATGAGAATTTATTATGGCCTCAAACTAGTGTCAAATTCGGCTTGTACCTCTTAAATTACCTTCATATGCACCTTTTTAAATCTCCAAACATATTTAAAGTGATGAAAGGCAACAAATGCACATTTTGCAGGTCGTTAGCTTTGTGCTAAACAAATTTCAATACTTAAATTAACTATAAACCCAAAACTGAGCTATGGAATATCAAATACTACACAAGTATTACACCTAAATAAAAATTTACACCATGCCGATGCGACCAGGCTGAGAAATCTCAAATCGTAGATAGTACACCAACGAAACTGTCTTATTTAAGATTTAAGATAGAATTAGTGCTATTGACTAAAAAAACTAACATATTACCTCTAAGTTAAAATAATTATGTAGAATTATTTACATTTAGAAATAAAGCATGTCTTTTTTTATTAAGATTAAGTTACAACTTTATTTTTGCCACAAATTTTTGTTTTTTTTTAAATTTCGATTTAAATTCATAAATTGGTAAATAAGCTTTACCCTGTTTAAAGGCCACTATAATCTTATTTATTGCATTCTCAAGTTTTAATTAGAGAGTCCACTTATATATAAATCAGCACGAGAGGCCTTTAAGGCCTATGGCTTTCTTTACGACTTCCTTCCATCTGTCTCTTGCCGCCGCCAGGTTTTTCCAGTCTGTGACTCCCAAATTTCTTAAGTCTTCTTCTACGCACTGTAGCCACTGTCTTCTCGGTCTCCCTCTGCGGTCACTTCCTTCTGGTTCTTCTAGCAGTATTCTCTTTGCTCCTCTTTCACTGTCCATTCTGGCTAAATGCCCTAACCACTTTACTCTGCTTTGTTTCACTACACTTATTATTCCCGGATCACTGTATAACTGTGCCAGTTCTCTGTTCGTTCTTCTTCTCCATGTGTCTTCGTATTTCACTCCGCCATATATTCTTCTAAGCACTTTTCTTTCCCACGTTTCTAGTTTCTTTATATCCTCGTTCCTTAGTGTCCACGTTTCACTTCCGTATGTCACTACCGGGCGTATTACTGTTTTGTATAACCTTATTTTTACCCTTCTTGATATGTTTTTTGCTCTTATGATCTTATTCAGCGAACCCAGGCTTCTTGTTCCTAATGCTATTCTTCTTTCTATCTCTTTAGCTGTGCCCCCTTCTCCATCTATTTCGGTTCCAAGGTATATTACATTTTCCACCCTTTCAAAACTGTATTTCTTTTCTCCTATTCGGACATCTAATTTTGTATTTTCTTGTTGCTTTGTTTTTCCCAAGATAACATATTTTGATTTCTCTTCATTAATTTGCAAACCTACTTTATTTGCTTCTTGGGTCACCAGTTTTATTTTCTCTTTTAGTTCCTCCCTTGTTCTTGCTACCACCGTCAAGTCATCGGCGTACGCCAAACATTGATGCGAGTTTTTAAAAATATTACCTTGTTTTCTTAGCCCACTTTTTCTAATAACCGATTCTAGAACGATGTTAAATAGGGTCGTGGACATGGGATCGCCTTGTTTCAGTCCAATACTTGTCTCAAATTTTTCGGTTAATTTTCCATCAATTTTGACGTGCGAGTATGTTTCCTTAAGCGTCATTTCTACTAACTGTATCAGTTTACTTGGACAACCCATGCTTCTCAGACTTCTTATTATTTCACTCCTTTTCACCTGATCGTATGCCTGTTTGAAGTCTATGAATATGGCGTATAGTTTTATTTTCTTTCTTTCGCATTTTTCCTGTATCATCCTTATTGTGAAGATCTGGTCCGTTGTTGAGCGGTTCGTTCTAAAACCACCTTGGTAGTCTCCCAATTCGCTCTCGGCAAAGTCTTTCAGTCGCTTGTTTATCATTCTCGCTAATATCTTATAAGTTGTGCCTAGTAGGGAGATAGGCCTATAATTTTCGCACCTTTGTTTATTCCCTTTTTTATAGATTGGTACTATTATCCCATCTGCCCATTCTTTTGGCATTTCACCTTCTCTCCACACTTCTTTTAATAAATTGAATATTTTTTCATGTAGTCTGCTCCCTCCGTACTTAATTAATTCTGCCTTTAGTTCGTCTTTGCCTGGGCTCTTGTTGTTTTTCATTTTGGCAATAATCTCTTTGAGTTCATCCATTGTCGGGGGTGCTACTTCCTGCATTTCTTGTCCTATTTCTGCTGTTTCTTCTTGTTCTCTGTTTTGGTCCGTTAGTATTTCCTTGTAGTGTTCCATCCATCTTTCCCTTTGTTGTTCCTCATCTCCCACTATTTTACCTTGTTTGTTTTGGAACCATGGTGTTTTTTGGCGGTATCCTTTACTTATTTCTTCAGCCTTCTTGTAAAATTTTCTAATCTCTTGTTTACTGAAAGAATCTTCTATCTCCTGTATTTTCTTTTCCAAAGCCTCTCTTTTCTTCCTCCTACATGTTTGTTTTGCTGTTCTTCTAGCTTCTTTATGCTTGTTTTTATTTTCTTCGGTGTTACTTGATAGTAACTTCAGTTTTGCTTTTCTTCTGGATTCTATTACTCCTTTGCATTCTGAATCAAACCAATCCTTTGTTCTTGTGTGCCTTTGTGTTTTGAGCACCTGCTTACTCACTTTATTTATCGCTTCCTTTACCTGATTCCACGCCACTTCTATTCCTCCTCCTTCTTCTTTCATTTCCCATTCCTTTTCTAGTTTTTGTTCGTATGATTTTTGTGTTTCCTCATTTGTTAATCCTCCAACATCCCATTTAATATTTTGTTTTTCCGACCTTTTTGTTCTCTTTGTAAACTCTTGTTGTACTGTTGCTCGTACCATAAAGTGATCACTATCTGCGTCTGCGCCTCTGTATGATCGTACATTTTTCATTGCAGCTGCATGGATTTTTTCTATTAGTATGTGATCAATCTGGTTCACAGTCTTCCCATTTGGACTGGTCCATGTCCCTTTATAAATTTCTTTGTGATTTAGGAATGTTGCTTTAATGATCAGTTTTCTTTCCATTGCGAAATTGATTAACATTTTACCGTTCTGATTACTTTTCTTATGCTTGCTATATTCTCCAATAACAGGTTTATATCTGTCTTCTCTACCGACCTTTGCGTTTAAATCTCCTAGTACAATTTTGATATCATATTTTGGTATGTCGTCATACAGCGCTTCTACTTTTTCATAGTACTGTAATTTGTCGTCTTCCTCGGCGTCTTCTGTGGGGGCGTGTGCATTAACGATGCTGATTTTTCTGTGTTTCCCTCGTAGCCTTATGTAGCTTAATCTTTCGGTTATTTCTTTGTATTCTATAACTGAGTTTTTTAAGTTTTCTTGTATTATAAAGCCAGTTCCCAATCTATTTTGTTCGCCTCCGCAATTTATGAATATGTACTTATCTATCTCTGTTAGTTGGTGTCCTTTTATATTTGTTTCTTGTATTGCTAATAGGTGGATTCGATACCTATCTGCTTCCTGTATCAAATGTTTTAATGCTCCTTCGCTGTTTCCTCCTCTTATGTTCCAGGTTGCTATATAGATTTCATTTAGTTTTCTGGCTTTATTTCTTACATCCCTTTCGTCTTTTTTTGGATTAGCTTTTATATTCAGTTTGGTTAACTTTTTTTCCATATTCTCGCTTATATTCTCAATCTTTGATTTCCGTATCAGTTGTTTTAATGTGCTTATTGTGTATTTAGTTTCCGTTTCCTTTTTCATTGCGGCTGAAATCTCAAATCGTAGATAGTACACCAACGAAACTGTCTTATTTAAGATTTAAGATAGAATTAGTGCTATTGACTAAAAAAACTAACATATTACCTCTAAGTTAAAATAATTATGTAGAATTATTTACATTTAGAAATAAAGCATGTCTTTTTTTATTAAGATTAAGTTACAACTTTATTTTTGCCACAAATTTTTGTTTTTTTTAAATTTCGATTTAAATTCATAAATTGGTAAATAAGCTTTACCCTGTTTAAAGGCCACTATAATCTTATTTATTGCATTCTCAAGTTTTAATTAGAGAGTCCACTTAAATTTGTTTAATTCCTCGATCTTCGGCATAAAAAAATCAGGAACGACAGGATTATTATTTTATAAATTAGCTTTAAAAGCTATTGAGTGGTCTTGGGAATGTCCATATATTTTTCTGATTTCAACCGCTAGTCATATTTCAAGTTAAAAATTATTTGTATTGTATTGTTTTCCTACAGAAAACTTAATTTGGCATGTTTCCTAATATTATAAAATTATAAAATGATTATGTTGGTTATTATCCATAGTAGTGATGGGCATAACCGGATAATTTTCATAACCGAATTATTTGCATTCGAATCATATTAATAACCGATTGATTATTTGAATAATCATTCGAATCAATTTTGGCTCTCGATTCGTTTCGATTAAGTCAGCCGGTTTGCCGGTTGGCGGTTCACCGTCATCTGCATCGGCATCGTAACTTGCAGATAGCAGATGAACTCAGTTAATCGTTAATTATAATAATTGTATAAATGATTTTGATTTGATTTCTAAGGGGTTTAAACCATTGAGAATAGCTATATCAATACTAATCATAAAGAAATTATAAATATGCGAATACAAAGTATCTATTGAATCTATTTTTAGTTCCTAAAATTCTCTAGTATATTTTAGAATCCATCATTTATCTACGTTCAGCCTTCCGCGGTTCTAAGGACGCACATTTAAAATTTTCAACATCGAAATCCACTTCTTGTCCCGACTGCTCCGTTATTAAAAATTAAATATAAATCTTTTACGATATTGGAAAATCTTATTTCGCTTTCTGTTTATCCCTTATTAGGCATAATCAACCGCGTTTCGAAGCAAAAATTTAGGCCGTTATAAATTAATACCAACACAGCTTCGGCAAATCATAGTCAGCAGAACGTTATCTTTAATAGGAACGGCCCCATAAATTTAAGTCGTCAATTGGGAGTCTCAAATGTCTTAATAACATCAACAAGCAGCCGCCAGCCTCACTTGGGTCAATCAAGTGCATACGTAGAAAAGGTTATATGAGTTATGAATGCCGTATTATTTACAGAATTTCGATCACTCGCAGGTCGCTGAGACGCGGCACGTAGTACGTATCAGGATGAGGTTATTTTTCATCCGAATACTTGGAACGAAAACCGAGTTACACAGGTTATTCCAATAACCGGATAACCGGTTATTTTTGATTCGAATAAGCCCATCACTAATCCATAGCAACATATTAGTCTATGATACTATTAACTACACTAATCATAAAATTATTTCTTTGCGTGATATATAAATAATAGAAGCTAATGTCTTTTTGTCAATAGGAATGAGAACATAGAGAAGCTAGTTGTCCAAGGAAGATCGACAGGAAAGCGTAGACGCGGACGTTCGCCGACCAGATGGACCGATATGATTTCCAAGCTCACTAACTTGCGGCTAGAAACCGCAACTCGCGAAACAAACAATCGGCAAGGATGGCGACGTATTGTACACAGGGTCATCTATAACATGGACGAAGAGTGACGTCTCATAATCACTACACATCGGTCACGATGTTAGACTAAGAAGAAGAATGTCTTTTTAACAATTAAATAGACAGCAATACTTTTGCAATTAGCTTTTTTGCTAAAGGGATTATTATTAATCCAGAAATGGGGTATTCATATATGGCAAACTGGAGGAAATATGCGTAGCAATCAAGTAAACGTTTTCAGCTGTAAGCCGGCTATTTTATAATTTAGTTTGTAATCACTGCGCCATTCACCTACATACGCTTAGTAATAATTTAGGTAGGTTTAAGTGTTAATGTAATTAACCGGTGCGAATCGCCTTCAGCTCTGTTTTAATTATCCTTGCACTAATGTCACGGGCAATATTATAAATTCAAAACCACTGCCATTCCAGTTTATGCATTACTTGCAGCGCAAATAGGTAAAAGGTGCCTTTATATTTGCATTTATGTGCCAATAAATTAGCTTTATTTGTTCCCGTTTAGGGTTTTTCATGAGCTAGCTTTTGTATTGTAGCATGTAAAGGCTTTTCGCCAGTGTGCAATATCTAATTTTAGCAATAATTGAAATTATGCCCCAAAAATGACAGCTCTTAACAATTAACACTGGCGCTCGGTAAAAGTTGCAGCGTATATTTTTATTATTTCAAGAACAGCTTTGATAAATGCAGCTTTTACTATGTAAATTAATTGAAAGGCACGAAGGATATTTTCAATGCGCAGTGTGATTTTTTAAAAAATAATTCTAGAGAACGCCATTAAAGATTAGTATAAAGACAAACGCCAGCTAGTACTTCGTCAGTATGTTAACAGTTTTTGAAAACTGTAAACATGTCCAAGGAACATGAAATTGCGCGAGTTAGCGGTGCGGCCGTAGAAGTCATCGAAAAGTGCTATAAAATCTTTAAAAACCTACCTTCGGCACGTGATAAAATTTTAAAAAGTTTGACAATTAATGAAAAGAATATCCGGGTATTAACAAGATTACTGAAAAGCTGCAAGTCAATTGGAGTCCGCAAGCATGTCGAAACATCAATAGGACATTTGAAAAGGTACCAGGTGCTGCTCAACTCAATTACAAAAACTGGAGCCGGGATATCTGGCGACAAAAATTCCAAATTAAATGAACGAGTAAACTGGCAAAACGTGGAGAGCGCATTCGAGTGTCGACTTGAAACAGGTGTTTTTGGTCCATAAAAAAATGGAAGAATTTCTAGAAGATTGCCGCGTATTGTTTAAAAGAAAAATTGAAAATGTCCTTAAAAATAATAGTGTAATTAAAGTTAATACGGTGTTTTGTGCGGAATTTATAAAAGAAACTGCAAATTCGGAAATTTTCTCCACAAAATACTTTAACACTAAAAATCAGCTAATTCTCCAAGAGGACCTGCCAAATTTAAAACAATGGTTTCAAGAACATGTTTCATCAAAAATTCTAAACAAGGTGTCTGTTTTTGAAGAGGGGGAATCCGGTTGGGCGCTACACGAGATTCTTTCGCTTTTTGTCAACATCAATAAATGCGAACAACTGTTCCACGGCAACTCCTTTATTCGTTTACCTCTCGAAATTAGCAAAAAGAAAGCAGTTATTAATATTAAAAATTTAAACGACGAGGCCTGTTTTGCATGGAGTGTGATGGCACACCTGTTTTTTGCCGACGATCATTCGGATCGAGTTTCGAGTTATCCACATTATAGACACCATTTGAATTTGGAGGGCATCGAGTTTCCAATGACGCTAAGGCAGATTCCGAAATTTGAGAAACAAAACAATGTATCAGTCAATGTGTATGTTCTTAGCGTGAGGGAACAACTTTACTCTACATCGCCAGCCTATTTGACTTCAAACAAGCAAGCCGTTCACATTAATGATACAAAAATATTATGAAGATGAAAAATACGAAATTAATCAACAATATGGGATGGAACCAGACATGGAAGAAGAAGACGACGAAGAGGTGCCGTCTGTGAAGCTGCATTTCTGTTTAATTAAAAACTTGTCCAGACTGGTGGGTTCGCAACTGTCAAAACATAAAAATAAAAAATTCATTTGCGATAAATGTCGTTATATTTATTTATTTATTTATCTATTTATTTATTTATTTCGCACTCGGCCAACAGATATGCTGTCATGTTTACAACGTTGGGTTACGTTTACACACATGCACAATGCCAGCGTTTGTATCCGCCGAAGAATATTAATTTCCACGTTGGAACGCATGTAAACCGCTACCGCATGTACGTGTCCAAATCTGCGCGAGATAAAAATATACTATACTGAGTACCAACCAAATCTTCTTTGTGCAAAGCATTCACGCCCATTGATCCACCTGAACCACAGAGCCGAAGCTTTCATGTTCTGGACGGTGGATTTTTGTTGCACCGAGTGGTATGGCATCGCAACGATTCGTTCCGAACAATTTGTATACTTTATGTGGAATACGTTAAGCGGCACTATGGATAAAACGCATGTATAGTTTTTGACGGTTATCACGAAAAGCGCGAAAAGATATCGACGTTTCAGGTCGCAAACTTGCGCTGATATCGTTTTCGATGAAGTAATGCTTTCCACTGTTTCGCAAGAAAAGTTTCTGTCCACCGATTCGAACAAAAGGCGTTTAATTCCGATGTTAATGGAGAAGTTTGAAGAGCATGGTTATACAGTAAAGCAATCCGTGGAGGATGCGGATTTGCTCATCGTCCAAACAGCGCTCGATATGTCCTTTTCATATCCGTTTGTTTATGTTGTAGGGGAAGACATAGATCTATTGGTTCTGCTAACCGCAAGGGCACGAGATCATACCAATGTTTTTTTGCGAAAACCAGCCAAAGGAAAGATTGCGGAACAGATATTTTCTGGGCAAAGCCTCAACTACAAGGATACCGTAGCGAAGAATTTTCAGTTTCTCCATGCATTCAGTGGTTGCGATACCACCTGTGCTCTGTTCAACCAGGAGAAAATCAATTTTTTCAACCTCCTTCAAAAGAACGACAAGATGGCTGATACTATTAAAATCTTTCAACATCCAGAAGCAGACATTAATGCTCTCGCTACAGCTGGAAAGTCATTTTTATTGGTATTGTACGGTGCATCGCATGAAAACGACTCATTGGATTCCCTCCGATACGAATGTTTTGTGAAGGCTGTTTCCAAAAACAAATTTTAACCTTGCCTCCTTGCCTCCCACAGAAGATTCTGCACGCCAGCATTGCCTACGGATATATCATCAAGTTCAGATGTGGAATAGCATTACGAAAATCCCGGAGGAATACGGTTGGCAGAAAACAAGAACAGGGCTTGATGCTGTTCGCGCAACACAACAGCCAGCCCCCGACATACTTCTCCAGTAAATTTCTTGTAGATGTAAAAAAGGCTGTGGGACGGCATGCGGGTGTCGGAAGATCGGGTTAAAATATTCGGCACTCTGTTTCTATTGCAATGGTGTAGCTTGCGAAGAGGACGATAATGAGGCTGCAGATATTCTTGACTCCTTACAAATGTACGAGGAGAATGAAAGAGAAGAAGAAGAGGCTGCGCCAAAGCTATTCCAACGTGCAAAGCTGCGGAAAAGCAAGTAGGTAATCAATTCGATTGTGGATTAGGCCTACTGGGGAAACCACGTAAAAAAAGCGCCGATGCACTCTACCTCATGGGTGGTGTAGAAACGAGTTGTAATATGTATTGGTTTTATTGTTTCTGTACAACAAACTATAGATAAGTTAATTTGTGGTTAATGTGAAAAAACTGTTGAAAATACAGATTTTTTGCGAATTCAAAATGTTCGTTTTACTTCTAAGCCCTTTAACTCGAAAACTATCGATCTGACAAAAAAATATTATTAGTATTGTTTAGTAGCAAATGTTATTCTCTTTAATTTATCATCAGAACTTTTTTGCATAGAATTAACAGGAACGGAGTTATACGCCAAAAACTGTTTTTGGGTGCCATTTTTCCAAGATGGCGGCGCGAGCGGCAACCTTCCGAGGTCGCAAATTAAGAGCCATAGTTAGGGCATATGGGTGGACATTCCTGCCAAGTTTCAAAACTTCATGACCTTTTGTAACCTAAAATATTATAATGACTGGACTATAGTAAATGATCTGTGAAGTTTAATTTCAATACCGCCCTGTGTATTGGAGGATCAATATTTCCACACAAGGAGATCGACAACATTACATGGATGTCACCTGATCAAAGAACGCAAAATAAAATTTATTTATAACAATTAACAGATATTCCCTGTTAGACGTAAGGGAGAAAAGAAGTGCAGATGTAGCAAATGACCACTACTTACCAATGGGAATAATACTAAGAAAACCAGATCTGATCACAGTTGCGATGTACACTACAGAGGGCGCCACCAGCAGCATTTCGCATACATCTAAATCAGCGTATATAAATCAAACAAGCAGAGACACTCAGCGTCGGACCCTTTACCGATTTGAATGATCTTGAACGGCTCTTGGGGGGTTACTTTCCGATATTACCAACAGATAGCTCCACTACTTTACCACATCCATGACCATCTATATTAAATCTAAAAGTACATTATGGCCTGCACATAAGAAACACCTCCTACAACCACCTATTGTGAGAATGTATAAACATTTTGTGTATTTCTTAGCTCAAATGTAAAAATCTGACGTTTAAAAGGTGCGATACACCGTGCAATTTCAGTTTATTGTTTTTGATTAAATTTAGCACTATTTCTAATAAATCAATACATAAAGTGCTTAAGTTTATTTGTGGAAGTTCTAATTAATACAGATCAAGTTAATAAGCAAAACTAGTACGGTACTGTTATGTACATTTCAGTATTAATTAATAGATGTCTCGAGGAGGTGTTCCCTATGTGTACAGTGCCTTGATAGAGACAGTGACGACAATAGGCACAATTTGTCACAAAATGGCGGCAAATGGCTTACTAACTTTAATAAATTGACCGTTTTTGCATGGTCATGGCTACACAACGTATAAATAATATGTTGGTGGCACTGTAAGTCTATGTCATATTCGAGGTTAGCAGGTTAGATTTTGCGTAGGTTTGTGTTTGCTAACCTCGAATTTGACATAAACTGACGCAAAACCTAACCTGCTAACCTCGATTTGGTATAAACAAACAAAACTATCAACAAATTTTGCTTCTTAATGGCGGTCGATTCGAGCGACCAATAAAAAAGTCACACTCTATTGTCGCCCCTGTGTCATATAAAGTCACTGTACCTATGTGCAGGCCATAGTAGTTAATTTAGCCGGCCGTGACCACATCATGATTGGTAGCAGTCAGAAACTGGCTCTCTTATATAAGAGTACCGCCATTCTTTGATCCGTGAAAATGCCGCTATCGCCGTCATTTTTGTTCCCATTAGAAATAACTGATTGAGTTATGTCTAAAATTTTACTTGAAATTGGCAAGACTGTAAAACATAACTTGCTAACCTCGAATTTGACATAGATTTACAGACTTGCGAATTTTAAGTCAAGTTTTGGATTGCCAACAAAGGTCAGGTTGACGGAACTGTGCTACAAACCTCAAAGTGACGCATATGTCAGAAGAATAAACATGGCGGGCGTGGCGATACTCTCCCATATACACTGGCTCTGATTGGCAGCAGAGCCAGTGTATATATGACAGTACCGCTATTCTTTGATCCGTGTAAATGCCGCCATCGCCGACATTTTTGTTCCCATCAGCAATAACTGATTGAGTTATGTCTAACATTTTACTTGAAATTGGAAAAACTGTAAGTCTATGTCAAGTTCGGGGTTAGCAGGTTATATTTTGCGTTAGTCTGGGTCAAATAACAAACAAAACCTAACCTACTAACCTCGAATTTGACATAGACTTACAGTCTTGATAATTTTAATTAAAATTTCGGATTGCCAATAAATGTGACATTGGCGGAATTGTGTTACAAACCTCAAAGTGACGCATATGACAGGGGAACAAACATGGCGGACGTGGTGGTACTCTCCTATATACACTGCCTCTGATTGGTAGTCGAGTCCCTGTATATGTATAGGTTACTAAGAGTTGGGCAACCAACGGGATACATTTTGATTGTTTGGATCACTTTTTGCAAGGCATGTGTGATAAAAGTGCCGTTTTTACATATTTTGTAACATGTTAAGACCGATAGTTTCACACATGTAAATCTAAATCTTAACTAAATTGGCCGTTATATTCCTAATAGTTGGTTCTAGAGATCCTAAGAATGATCCATATTCTGAAAACTCTCCCATCAAAGGCAAGTTAGCAAAGTTGGTTGCCATAACCTCTCTGTTCGACATATGTCAAATATCTAATTTGGATCAAAAATGTGTGTCAAATCAGGCTGTTTGCCCATCTCTTAGTAAACTATATACAGGATCTCTAATTGGTAGTACAGTGACTTTATAAGGACAGTGCGGTCAATTTGAGGTGGCGGCCATTTTGAGGCGTTTGTGCTACAGCCTGCATAGACAAATCTAACAATATTTTGCTTGATTTCAATAATAGAGGCAGTGGTTGTAAATAAACAGGCATATTAAATGTAAAGAATAGCATTTTAAGCAATTATTCTCTCTTCAAATGATAACAAATCTCCTTTAGATGGTTAACATCAATTAAAACTTGCAGGGGTATTTATCTACAAATAACTCTGATTTTATCAAAAAACTGTTTTAAAACGGCGATACTAAAACTAACAATAATAGTTTTTAGTTGAAAACGTCTGGAATATTACTGAAATATGACTACAAATACCTGTGTAAACTGCAGGAGTCGTCTGTACCGCTTTCACTCAATTTGTTACTCTGTGACAGGCTTTGCATGTGCATTTTTTTAACGGTGTCAGTGATATTTAGCAACAAAATACTACTTAAGTCAAAATTATTGCTTGGTTGAAAGTAGAATAGGGACAGAAACGCCCACCACTTTTAATTGATTAAGCCCTGTGGGCATAATCAATTAAAATGCCTGGGGCGTCGGCCATTTTGATTTCGTCACAATTAAATTGCCTGGGGTCCGGCTGATGTCGTCACGTAATTAAATTGCCTGGGGCGTCAGCCATTTTGATTTCGTCACACCCATTTTTGGATTTTGATGGTAGTGCCATTTTGGGTTTTGATTTTGTTAGCGCCATTTTTGGATTTTGAATTAGTCATTCATATTTTATTTAAAAAATTTTCTGGTCTTCGCCGGATTTGAACCTGCTACAATCGTATTGCGTTCCTTATAACCTAACCACTGAGCTATAGAGGCTTGTTATAACTTTCTCTTTCGAAGTCCATCACTACTATGCATGCTGTTTGAAGTGTTGCTCTGTATACGTCACGCTTCGCACTTCCTATTTGTTCCAAAATAAAAATCCCCGTGATACGCCACTGGGCTGTGAAATTTAGAAGTAGCAACGCGCAAACTCTTACTGCGCTGTCAAATTTAATCCATCAACAAATAGATTTAATGTGCAGTTCGTTTTTGTGTAATTACAGTGAATTCAAACGCAAATCTATGAACAAATTATCAGGTATGTATTCAATTTATGGTAATTTCGCGGGCTAATTTCTCTTTGTTTCCAGTGTTCTTTGTTTCATGACGTAAAAGGACGCGGCTTGGGTAAATTCAGATGTTATCCGCTCCACTAACCTCACAATTCTAATTTGGTTATTTATTGGGTAAATAATTTGTCTGGAGACTAGGATATGCCGGCTTTTTACTCGAAATGGTAACGTCTCGCTGGTACATACATTTCGGGCTCCTCAAGCTATCAATGACGTTTTTACGATACCTTAAAATTTCTAGGTGGTCGATTCGATCTTCGGGAAGACGCCCTAAGCTGGATCTTTTCTGGAAGTCTCTGCCTGCGATGTAGATGATGCTGGCCTTGGTGCTGCAGCTCCCCACGATGCCTCGCAGTCGTCAGCTCTGGACTAGCTCCCCTGGTTTAGTTGTAGTCGAACCTCGTAAATTCCAGATGGCCACGACTTACGCTCGGAAACTGGCGTTGGTGATGAAATAATTTTTGATCGTGGAAAACGTTGCCCACACGTTCACTTATTCTTCAAATTTTGCTTAACACGATGGTGTAATTATTTTTTCATTATTTTAATGATAAATAGGTTAAATCTTAATTTAAATGGAGACACAAATTCAACAAGTTTGCAGATAATTTATTTCAATTGTTTTAATCCCCAGTTCGTTATAAACAAAAACACATCAGAAATACAAAAAACGGAAATTGAATTGATTCAAATTAAGTACTGTTAAAATTAAAAAGCTTAAAACTAATTACTTTTACAATAAAATCCTATTTATTAAAATTGTCCTTTCAATCTTGTAATTATTGTCTTTTAATGTCACTCACATTGCACAATTTAACTGTCCTTTCACTTAATTGATGCACTAACTAGCGGTTCATTTCGTGCACTTTCTTTCTACCTACTTGCAGTTCACTTCAGCAAAGAAAGGATTAGATGGGCAACTAGCCCCTTCAGTCCTTTCAAATCTGCTGGAAACGACGGCATACAACCCCACGATAAGATGGAATATGGCAATGCTCAACGCTAAAGTTGTAAAAGTCAAGTTATTTGACAAGGAAAAGACAGTGCAGGCGACAAGGGAACGTCCACAGGGAGGAGTTCTTTCTCCACTCCTGTGGTGCATCACAGTTGATGAACTGCTGATCCAACTCAATAACAAAGGCTACTACACTCAAAGATACGCTGATGACATTGTCATACTGATTCAAGGTAAATACCAAAGAACTGTAGACAATGTAATGAAATCAGCACTAAAGATATCCGAAGAGTGGTGTCTAGAGAATAATCTTAGAATTAATCCCAGCAAAGCCGTTCTCGTCGCTTTCACTCGTAGATAGAGCATCACAAACAGAATCAACATAAAACTGTTTGAGACAAATGTCAACTGGGAGAACGAGGTTAAGTACTTAGGTCTAACCGTCGACTCCAAACTAACTTGGAACTCCCACTTAGACAAAACAATCACCAGGTGCATACAAACATTAGTTGGGAAAAGAGCTATAGGTAGTGCGTGGGGGCTCAAACCGGAACTGACCCTCTGGCTGTACAAAACCATGGTTCGACCAATAATTTCATATGGAATAATCGCCTGGTGGCCCAAAATAAAACAAGCAACTACGATCCACAAAATCAGCAGAAGACAATATCTAGCTAATCGGTGCATCACTGAAGCCTTTAAAGGCACTTCAGGACAAGCACTGAATGCTATCTTAAATCTGCCATCTCTGCACATCTTCTTGAAAGGTAGAGCCAGAATGGCAGCCTACAGATTACAAAGTACTGGTCACTGGATGACCACAGCTAATAATCTAGGACATGGCAAGATCATGTCACACATCAACAACCCAATATTAGAAATGGGTTCTGATCTTATAATCAAAGCCTATGACTTTGAAAAGAACTTTACTGTACACACAAGTTGGAATTCGGACCAATTACCAACTCCAACAAATAAGAACATTATTTTTTACACTGATGGATCTAAGTTTGAAGCGGGTACAGGCTCCAGTGTGTACAGTACCAATCCTAGAACCAACGAAAAAGTCAGTCTAGGAAAGTTTTGTAACATCTTTCTGGCTGAAGTACAAGCTATTAACGTATGCGCAAACATCAGCATAGAAAAGAAGCTGCTCAATCGAGACATACACATTCTCTCAGACAGTCAGGCAGCACTGAAAGCGCTAAACGCTTTCAGCACTTCATCGAGACTGGTCAAGGAATGCAAATCCAAACTTCAAACCTTGAGCCAGGGAAATACAGTAAAATTATGCTGGATTCCAGGTCACCAAGGTATTGAAGGAAACAAAAAGGCGGACAATCTCGCAAAAGAAGCAGCCCGTAATGCAATGACCGGTCCAGAACCTGGTCTAAGCATTCAGAAAAACCAAGCCCGCTCAGCCATTAATGAATGGGTCGATACCGCACACCAACTAAGGTGGAGAAACTAAAATCAAGCAACACACTGCAAAAGATTGCTAAAAACTCGAATCCACTAACCACCAAAACCCTGTTGAGACTGAACAGAACTCGAATCAAGCAAGTAGTCAGTCTACTAACAGGCACTGGAGCATTCAGAGAATTTATGCACAGGATCAATATCTATAGAGATGAACCTGTTTGCAGACTATGCCAAGAGGATGATGAAACAGCCTATCATATCCTCTTTGAATGCCCAGCGTTAGAGCGTAAAAGACACCAACTCGATTGGAGCCTTAACTCTATTGACAACCGCAAGCTAGTAGGGGACATTGCAAGTCTAGTAAAAGATACGGATGTCGGCCTGCTAACTTGAAAACTCCCGACAGTACAAAAAGCCCAAAGGGCTGACGTGCGCATGCCAGCAAAAGGCAGTCGTGTAATCTAAATCTAATCAAATGGGCAGGAATCATTGATATATTTATAATTGGTTAATTGGTCCTGTCATCTTTCCACCTCGTTTAAATGGATTAAATTACCTGTATCACCTCTGAGTAAATTTACCAAATTTATTGGATGATCTTCCACTGGCTACTGGACAAAATATGTGGTTTATGCATGACGGCGTACCTCCACACTTTTTTATGTAATTTAAATGTTATAAATCATATAAATGGGAATTTTTGAAATCGATGGATCGGCAAAGGAAATGATGCTCCTGCAAAATCATTAATACCAAATTTCGTGCAGATTATGCTATTATTAAGATAACTATTTAAAAAAAAAGTAGAAAAACAAGATAACTTTGACGCCCTGTATTTCGTTAGCCTCAGGAATTTGTGCTAGCGTTTTGTACGGACCTTTTAGAGACACCCTGCATAGGTACCTAAAAATAATGTAGTCCTGATTTTTTGCACAAATGTTGGTCGGTACTCTAGAAGTGACCCTTTAAAAGTCCCCAAGTTGTGCATAATCTAAAATCATGGCCACATGTAAAGTTTGAAGAATATCGAATGACTTATAAAACTTTGTCTATTAGAAGGATTGACAAACGTGCGTTACCTCATACACACTAATTCATAAAAGTAGGCAGACCAATATTTCTGAAATTTTGCAGCTGGCTATAATAATTTTATATTCTAAACAACTTTCTCGATAACATTTTTCTGTAATATGAACGGATAAAGTATGTTATCGTGATTTTTTTCTAATAAACACATGATTTATTTTCCGCTTCTTGCTTCAAAAAATTAAGACGCCGGCACCCCACAGACGGGGACTTTGAAGGGTTGCTCTTAGAGTATTAAGGAACATTTGCGCCAAAAATCAGGACTATATTAATTTTTTGAGGTTTTCCTTAAATTTTGTCTAACATGGCTGGGCTAATAGAGGATAGTTAGTTGGATCAGAGAACTGAAAACATTAAAATTTTCTGCAGCAGAAGATTAAACAAAGGAGAAACCAGAAGGAAGGCGTAAAACAGGCTCCACCGACTGCTTTATTGATCTACCTTTGAAAGCGATTATATCGTGTGTTAAAAAAAAACTCATTTGCAGCAAGCCATGATTAAATTGAAGTTTGCCATAACTTGATATCAATGAACTGCATACTACGTACGTAGTATGCAGTTCATTGCTTGATACATACTCATTGAAGCAAATGAACTACCATAAGTCAGAGAGAACTAAATTACATCTTGACCTTGAATTATTTTCCTAAAAATAGGTATGCAAAAACCTAAATTTTTTTGTTTTATTGATTGTTATGACTAATGCACTCGTTGTTGTTGTGCAAATGCCATCTTGTTAAACCCATTTGCCTGATGCAAGTAAACTTTTGCCTGTCACACAGTGGTCGGAATGTACCGGAATGGCGTCCCGGTTCGTGAAATATTATCAAGAGTTGTTCCGTCTCGTGAAATTTCATCAAAATCCGTTCCGTTTTGTGAAAAATTTTCCAAAAAGAAATGGAAAAGAAACAGGCAAATGTAGCGGCGTTCACAAAATGATTGCATCGGTACAATCTGTCAGCAACCTTAGCGCAATAGTCTGATGCTCTCGATTAATGGAGCGAAATGTATTATCTGTTATATTACCTTACAATATTTAGAGTTTTGAATGTTGTTGAATTATTTTGATTTTATTGCCTATTATTGAGTTATTCTAGAAGCAAATGAATAAACTTTATTTTGTTGTATTTATACCGTTCGTGTTTTTTTTAATTAAATTAAATTAAACTTGTTTGTATCGACTATTGAGGGAAAAAACACATATTATTATCAACATTAGTATTATTTTCCGCGAAAATTTTCTCCTGCGGCGCTCACGAGGGGCATGCCCCCCGGTGCCCCCCGACAGCGTTCCGGTTCTTCAAAGTTTACATTCCGACCACTGCTGTCACAGTGACAAATGTTTTCATCTTTCTTTCCAAGGCCTACCCTAAATGAGTTTTTTTTTTGGAACACACGATAGATTATATATGGGTAATTAGAGAAAGTGTTTGTATGCAGACCTCAGCATATTATTTAATTTTTCTAAAAAAGGTTTGCATGAAGTTTATCAATGTTGGCTTTCCTCTTGCTGCCATATTTCTATTATCAATCAAGTGGGTATTTTCTATTAATTTTTTATATTGAGATACTTTTGAAGGCTATCAAGGCCATTGTCATTAAGTAACAAACGACTTCTGGGATCGGAGCGTGTCATTATTGAGGTCCCTATATCCACCAAGTCACCGATCGTGTAGGAAAGTTTCTTGGCAGACCAAAATATTAAAACAGTATTCAAACTCCCGACCAAAATTTCACAGGTTCTTCTTTCGCCTAAAGATAAATTAAACACTAGTATGTCATCTAAAGGTGTTTATAGAGTCCCTTGCTCTTGTAATGTTGTATACATTGGTGAAATGGCACGTTCAGTAAAAACTCGCATCCCTGCACACCAGCGCTGTCTCAAGTCGGGTCTTGTTTCATCATCAGCCATCGCCGAATATCAACGCGATACCGCCATAAGATCCTTTTTGATTAAAGTTCCATTATCCAAATCCCCATTCTTCTTTAGCGGAAAGATTCGTAAAGCCATTGAGATTTACAAACACCCTTATAATTTCAATCGGTACTACGGCTTTCCTTTTCCTCCTATGTGGAAAGTGCTAATTTCTAAGCCCCACCCACCGTCACTCAACCGTGACTTGCCTATAAACTCTCGCCTTTCATGTTCCGGTCTTTAGAAGAGTTTTGCTTCAGTCGTGGTTTCCGAATAAATAAATCAATCTTAATGCAATTGATATTGAGATTTAAAGTAAGTCAGTTTTGCCCTAGAGGCAATGTTGGTGGTAAGCAACCTAAAACTGCAGAGCGTCGTTGGAATTTTTATGGTAAGATAATAAAATATAAAATAGTAAGTAGAGAAAGTGTTTGTATGCAGACCTCAGCATCTATAATATAATTTTCTTTAATGTGTGTCTGTGTGTCTGTGGCACAAAATAAAATCTCACGTTCCGGCTTCACAGATGTTTATATTTGTTTAGGTTTTCTTTTTCTTATCTTAGCGCTCGGTTCGGAGCTTGATCTTTCGCGTATCCTATTTCACGTGCGCGTAGCTCGCAATTTGCTTGTATTATTTAATTTTTCTGAAAAAGATCTAACTGCATGAAGTTTATCAATCTTGGCTTTCCTCTTGCTACAGGTCTGCAGGGAATAAATGTGTTATGTGTGAAGTTGCTTTGTTACTTCCTTTTACGATAAAGGAAGTATTGGATTCACCCCAAAAATTCGAAATTGAGTTTTCAACAGATCTTCACGTCCCCTTCTGAGTCCCCTGAACCCAAAAAACATTTTTTTTCTGTCTGTCTGTGAACAGAATATCTCAAAAATGAAAAAAGATATGGCGTTGAAACTTCATATGTAAGTTTTGTGTACTATATAGATGCGACAGCAGGCTTTTGAAGAAAATCGCATAGCAGGAAGTAGGTGTTCACTTTTGTGATTTTTCAGTTTTTTTCGATTTTTTCAAAAACGGCTCTAACGTTTTTTTTCAAAGTTTACTTATTTATTACATTTTTAATGTGTATTGATGTGAGCTAGGTGATTTTTCTGTTGAATACTTCTGAAATGGGTTTCTTTTGTTTCTTTTCTATTTTTTTATTAACTCCTATTTTAAATAGAAGAACACCCGGTATATTATTACATTTTTGAATTCAGCTTAAAATTATAGAGAAAATTTGTCTCTTCAACTATCGCTCGATTTTGTACCATTTTTGTAGAATTTGTAATTTTTGAAAATTTTTGACAAATGCTCAAAAATTTTAAATCAAATTTTTGGCTAATTATAAGATCACTGTAAAAGGAAGTTGTTCGTGTATCACACCACATTTTTTTTTATTGGTCTGTGTGTCTGTGAACAGAATATCTCAAAAACGAAAAGAGGTATGGCGTTGAAACTTCATATATAGTTTGTTCACTAAACATAAAAACACAAAGTGATCATGGACTCTGATACCAAGATCCATCAGGGGAAGAACGCATGGCTTCCCAGGTCGTCATCCAGCCAAATCCCTGCACAATAAATGAGACTAATGCACTAAACGCCCACAAGATGCTAAGAATCTCTCAGCCTGTTAGGATAGCTACTTGGAACATCAGAAGCTTATTCCAATCTGGAAAACTTCATAACACCGTAAAAGAGATGAGACGTATGAAAATAGACCTACTGGGGCTGAGTGAAGTCAGATGACCAAATAGCGGTCAAATAACAACTGGAAATGGTGAAACGATCTACTACTCAGGAGACAATGATACTAGAAATAGAAACGGGGTAGCGATACTGGTTACCTCTAAATTTAAACAATATGTAGAGAACTTTGTGCCGTTTGCTGCAAGGATTATCATGCTTCAATTATGGTCTTTAAAAATAAAATAAACGTCATACAAGTATACGCACCCACAGCAAAATGCAAAGAAAAAGATATTGACGAATTTTACCATCAACTGGAAACGGTCTTAGAACTAACAAAAAACATGATATAAATATGCTATTAGGCGATTTTAATGCTATAGTAGGCAATGAACGCTGTCAAGATGTTGTTGGAGGTTACGGACTAGGAAGTAAAAACACACGCGGTGAAAAACTAATTCAATTCTGCCAGGAGTAATATCTGACCATAATGAACACGTGGTATAAACAACCTAAAAGACGCTTATATATATATATATATATCCGTAGCGTTCACCGGCAGATGCAAATGATCATATAATACGTAATCAAATAGACTACATCATGATAAATAAACTTTTCCGCAATGCCTTCAAATCTGTAAAAACATATCCTGATTCAGATGTTGGATCTGACACCACAATCCGGTAGTGACAAATATACGCACCACATTAAGGAAAGTCCAAAATTCACACGTAAAAATATATATTTATAAGTTGAAAATTACACAGCTTTGTCGGGAAATACAAGAAAAAATCAACAAAACACTGAACGAAAAATAGGAATACAACGCCGATATATTTATAGAGTAAGTGGAATGTTCTTCAATCAAGTGCTAGAGATATCTGTAAAGAAATGCTCCAACCAGAGAAGATAAGGGGTAAAAAAGCTTGGATGACAAATAATATACTAGACATGATGGAACAGAGAAGAAAACTAAAGATAAGTAATCAAATAGAACAATACAAGACTCTATATAAAGAAATAATGAAAGAAATAAGGAAAGTAAAGAACAAATGGCTGAATGAAAAATGTGAAAAAATTGAACACCTAGACAAACTACACGATGTACGCAACCTACATAAACAAGTTCGTGAACTAACCAGAGGACCACACATACACAAAGGAAACATTTTGACAAACGAAATTCTCACAACTATTGAAGAGAAACTCTTGGAATGGAAAAACTACATTTGTAACATCTTCAAAGACAATAGGGGGGACCACTGCCGATAATAAAGATAAAAAACTACGAATCTTGGAAATAATAAACGAGGAGGTACGGAATTCCATACGAACTTCATATTCGACAAAAGCATTAGGATCAGATAAGGTACCAATTGAACTTATAAAACTAATAGAGGAAGAAAATATCTCAATCCTAGTAGATTTCTTTAACAAAATCTACAAAATAGGAGTACTCCAAACGAATGGTTACATTCAACATTTATAACTTTTCCAAAGATCAGAAAATCAAGAATGTGCAAAGACTACCGCACTATAAGCCTCATGAGTCACACATTAATAGTAATTTACGATACAAGTGCGTAAAGCTACTCTTTAGGCACGAGTGGGGTAGAGTTAAAACGCGAGTGAGCGAGCGTTTTAAGCCCCGCGAGTGACTAAAGACGCATGTGTATCGTACAATATTTTATCTACGATAGAATCTAAAAAATACGGTAAATATAAAAAATATTTTACATGTAAATTAGAATTACTAGCAACCGGTCCTAATTTTGAGTGTTTTAAAAATTTTACACACTGTCGTAGATAAAGAGTTTTTAAAAAATCATACATAGAAGAATATATCGAAAATACGAGTAATCACTATCTGAGCAACAATTTGGCTTCCGAGAGGATTAGGCACTCGTGAACGACTACTTTTCATGCGAATATTGTTAGAAAAAGCCCGTGATGTTAATAAAGATATATTCCTTCTCTTTATTGATTATGAGAAGGCTTTCGATAAAGTAAAGCGCGAAAAACTTCTCGAGAGTAGACTTCGCATCATAGTCAATTTATATAAAGATCAAAAGGCTCAAGTAAGGGTAGATGCGAAATATACGCGAGATCTAGATATACTACAAGGAGTGAGACAAGGTTGTGTGTTATCACCGTTATTATTTAATATATATTTAGAGGAAATTTTTAAAAGAGCAAACTGTTAGGGATGAAATATTTGATGGTTTTGGGGTGCATTATTTTTAAGTTTTAATTATTACGTTTGCCACGCCTGGAATGTTTTGAGCCCTGGAATGTAATATAATCTTGACGGATGTATTAGGCATTGGTTCGCGGTCAGTTTTTGGGGGACCCAGGCGCCACGTGCAACCAATGACTGTATCAATGGGGCTCGGGTAGAAATGAAATTCTAAAATACACAGAACGTTTCGGGGTGCGACAGCGGCGCGACGTGTGAGTGAAAGTGGTCTGTTTTGCGTAATTATTTCTTGGCGTAAGCGATTATATGCGAACCAATAATTAATTATAAGGTGATAAGTTGCATAATGCGAGGCGAAGCGGCGAGCGTAGCTAGGCGTAATTAGGTAGAGGATTAATTTAACTAGAGTAGAATGTACCTACTATTGTAGCTAGTTGAATGGCATTTGGTAGACTTTTTGGCAATTACAGCGTCCGGTATACATCAGAGGTTCTTGATTTGCTAGTCGACTATGTGATAGTCAAAGAGTTGAATCCTGGAGCTGGAGCACGAAGTCCGCCCAGTGATTCGCGGAAGCATGTGTGTTCCGCACCGGAAGCATGGAGTTCCAAATTATAAGCCCCGTTAGAGCAATAGCAAGATTTACTGTAATTGCTGTACTGTGAAAGACCAGTATACTACGGTAGTTATTACCGACTCTGTACGGGTTGTAACAATAGTTAATCTAGTGGATTACTATTGGGCAGTACTAGCGAAAGGTACCGATAGCTAACCCAGCCAATGAAGGCGGCGATGAGGTGCCAAAGGGTTGAGGCTGACGGATGTAAGCCAGCATTGTGATGCCACTGCCAGGAGTACGGCGCGGCCTGAGGGGCGGCCACCCCCGGTGAGTACAATTATTATTATCGATGAGATTTACAGGTCAGTAAGTTTATGTTCTTTTACATTTAACTGCCTGCCTCCGCCACTGGGCCAAGGAATGTTCGAACCTGCACTGTTTGCACCCCGTTGCCGCTTTGTGGTCATGGGTGAGTTGCATCGACCACCTTGACACATTTCAAAAGTAAGGGAAATTGAATTTTAATATAACGCACATAAACTCCCGTCTAACAAGAAATTGCAAAAAGTTATGTTTGTGCCCATCTTAGTAGCAGACCATTACTGGTTATTTTCGACCCAAACCTCAAAACTGAATTGCACACTGACGCGAGCGCTTTAGATTTTGGTGCTATTTTATTTCAACAACACCATAAGCAATTAAAAGTTGTCTCATATTTCTCAAGGCGAACGTCAACAGACGAATCTAAATATAGTTCGTACGAGCTCGAAACATTACCCGTATTTTATGCAATTAAACATTTTCGTGTTTATTTGTTAGTAGTACGTTTCAAGCTCGTTACCGATTGTAATTCTTTAAAACTCTCCCAAAATAAAAAGGATTTACTTCCACGGGTAGCGCGCTGGTGGATGTATCTACAAGATTTTGACTTTGAAATTGAGTATCGAAAAGGCAAATACATACAACACGTCGATTATTTCAGTAGAAACCAGACTCAAACTAAATTTAAATCTGTGAATGTTATCAGTACTAAGAATTGGTTAAAAATAAACCAGCTTAATGATCCTGAAACTCAGGATATCAAAACAAAATTAATGGAAGGGAAGCTGACCCACGATTATTTTTGTCAAGGCGACGTTTTGTTTAGGAAAATTAATCCGGGGCAAGATCCACCTATGTATCGTGCCTTTGTACCTAAGGGCAGTCGCCTTGGATTGTTACGCCTGATCCATGACGAACAATGTCACATAGGCCCCGACAAGACGTTTGCTAAGATCAATCATTATTTTTGCTTTCCAGGAATGCCAAAGTTTGTGAAAAAGTACTGCGATCATTGTCTAAAGTGTATAGCTAGTAAACAGTATACTGGAGCGAAACAGGGACTGTTGCATCCAATTAATAATATTCCAATTCCTTTTCACACTTTACATGCCGATTGCGTTGGGCCATTTCCTGAAACACCTGACGGTTACAAACACATCCTTCTACTTATCGATGCTTTTACTAAATATTTGTTCTTGGTTCCTTTAGAAATACTCTCAGGCCCAGAAATGAATAATGCGTTACAAATTTATCTTAATATTTTCGGAACTACTAAATGGCTTATTTCTGATCGAGGCACAACTTTTACTGATAAAACTGTGAAAGAATTGTTGACAAAATTAGGGATCAAGCAACATCTTATAGAAAAAAGTGCACCCCGTGGCAACGGACAGGTGGAAAGATATGTTTCAACAGAACTAAATTTATTAAGGACAGAAATTCAAAATAAGTCAGAATGGTTGACCAGTGTTTTTAAATTACAAGTAACTTTAAATACTCTGCTATTCATAAAACCACAGGATTTTCACCTATTTACTTACTAACCGGTCAAAACAGTAGTTTACCTGAAATAGGATCGTTGACAGAATTTATGTTGCCAAAAGAAACTAATACTAATTTGGAAAATGACCGAGCTCTGGCATACGAGCGTACAAAAAAACAAGCAGATTATTCTAAGCGACGATTTGATAAGACTAGAAGAACCAACAAAACAATAAATGTGGGTGACTTTATTTTCCATCCCTCCGGAAATTCGCATTTATCCAAGCTCGAGCGAAAATATGAAGGTCCGTTTGAAGTGCTGCAGCTTCTACCTAACGATCGGTTGGAAATTCAGAACTTGGCTACTACCCGGAAGAGAATAGTTGGGAAAGATATGGTCCGAACTTGGCCAGGAGAATTTTCCGACTAAGTATTCAGTAACGGTGAGTAGAAAGGGCTGTGTGAGCATTTTGTGAAAATTCTGAGCATTGTTAAAATTTCGTGAGCATTTTGTAAACATTCTGAGCATTGTTAAAATTGTGTGAGCATTTTGTGAAAATTCTGAGCATTGTTAAAATTGTGTGAACATTGTGTGAAAATTCTGAGCATTGTTAAAATTCTTGCTGTATAACTTGTGAGCATTTTTGCTTGCTGTGAGACTGATTAAAAATTTTTGCTGTGAAACTTGTGAGCATTTTTGCTTGCTGTGAGACTGATTAAAAATTCTTGCTGTGAAACTTGTGAGCGTTTTTACTTGCTGTGAGACCGATTAAAAAAAATTCTTGCTGTAAAACTTGCGAGCATTCTTGGTTGCTGTGAAACTGATGAGAAACCAATTCGTTGAAAGCAGAACGCTTTACGGTGGTATTCTTTGTGAATGGAAATAGTAGTATTGATTTTTGCAATGTTTTAAAGCATAACGCTTTGCAAGGTTGCTGTTGATTATACGAGGGCTGCTGAAAGCACAACGCTTTGCAGAATGACCTCAAAAAAAAAAAAATTTCGGGTTGCTGTTGAAAGCATAACGCTTTACAGGACAAACTGTACAAAGCATAACGACTTACAGGACAAACTGTTGAAAGCATAACGCTTTACAGGAAAAACTGTTGAAAGCATAACGCTTTACAAGACACACTGTTGAAAGCATAACGCTTTACAGGACAGAAAACGAGCTTACTGTTGAAAGCATAACGCTTTACAGGACAAAAGAGAAAACGAGCTTACTGTTGAAAGCATAACGCTTTACAGGACAAACTGTTGAAAGCACAACGCTTTACAGGACAAAAGAGAAAGATCTTACTGTTGAAAGCAAAGCACCTTGCAGGACGAAAATCTGGGTATTGGATGTGAATATTGAATAGAAAATCGCTTTATTGATATGTTATTGATGTTGTGATGATTATGGAATGTATGAAAAGTTGATTGCTGTAGGAGTAAAACTCGATGCTTCAGAATTGTTTCTCCATTACAGCTGGTTTGGTAGTTAAATACGAGGAGGACGACATCCTGGGTGATGGTTAATTCGAGAACGAATTCAAGAATCAGGTTGGCCGTGTGAGCATTGCTGTGGATTTCTATCGAGGGCAATGGAAATCAACCCTGACGACCTTTCCCGGGTCCGACTGCAAGACCGAGACGAATTCATTTTATTTCACCTCGTAGATTTTAAATACCCCCCTTTTCATTATTCAAAGCATTTTTATAATAAAAACAGGGTTATTTTCAATATTTTTAATTACACTAAAATCCTTTCCTACATTTTTTAAGTTTGTTATTTTCAATAATCGAAACAAATTACATCACCGTATCAAATCTCTTTTTCTACACTCTAGTTTTAATATATTTGATTTAAACCTACTAAATTTTTATTTTATTTCAATTAAGTATTTGTCATTCGCTTCAAACTGCAATTTTTAACAGTACAAGATGTTTGTCGGACAACAAGATTTTCTTCAAATTACTACATTTTAAAAATTATTTTCAACCTTTTATTTGACAATAAAATCATTGACAATGAATTGCTTTGCTGATTATTATACCTACATTTTACGCATGACTACCTGAAAAAGTAATTGCATCCTTTATCTAATATACTTGTCTGTCCGTCCGGGACGCTGTTTCAGCAGCCAAACCGTAAGAGATAGGGAAAAAAGTTATGAAAGTTTTATGTTTGGAATGGTCATGTCAGGTCAGGAACCGAATTTCAGTCTCTAACACTAATTATTATCTTAATTATCCTAATCCTAACTTTTTAGGTTAGATTCTAGGCAAATTTTATCAAGGCGAATGCGACTGGTAGTTTGCTACCAACAATGACGTCATATACGTACGTGTGGTGAATACGCGTTCTATTTGCAAAACGGTCTTTTTTGTTTTATTAAATGAGACATTTGTCTCACTGGACTGCTAGTTTCAAGCTAATCTGAATATTAACAATATTGCTTGCTGACAAATTGAAACAAATCTCTAAAGCTCTAAAAACTTGGTACGTGGTACTTTGCCTGTCGACAGCTCCTGCACCCTCCTAGTAAGTTAATTGCTAATCGAATTAATGATATAATGAGGGTCGTATATTTTATTACAATTATTTATGGAACATTTGTCTAAATTTTTATGAAATACTTTGCTTTCATTTGCAACAATTTTTTGTTTTTTATCTAAACGTTTCAATCGCACTAATAATAGTATATTATGGGACAAGTGGTTGAAATAAAATTCCAATGTTGAGAGTGGTAAAAGTGGAAAAAAGTAACTCGAGACGTTGAAATTTTATCAGCCACGAGTTACATATACTATTTTTTCTACGAATTTTCCCTCATTTTAACAAAGTAATGCACTTTAGAAAAAATTAAACATAAAGTGACATTTCTCTTGTCATCAATTGAATGTCAAACAGTTTGAAATCCCGGTAGTCCGAGCATTTCGATCTCTAGTGGTTGAATGCAACTTCAACCACCGGACTCAATGTCAAAATGACTGATTTCAATGCCATGAGTAGAAAAAGTATATTTCACGCTCATTAGCGATCATGAATTGTAGATACCTTAAACGAAAACTACATTTTTACTTCCTTTTACGATAAAGGAAGTATTGGATTCACCCCAAAAATTCGAAATTGAGTTTTCAACAGATCTTCACGTTTTAGAGTCCCCTGAACCCAAAAAACATATTTTTTTTCATTGGTCTGTCTGTCTGTCTGTCTGTCTGTCTGTGTGTGTGTGTGTCTGTCTGTCTGTGAACAGAATATCTCAAAAACGAAAAGAGGTATGGCGTTGAAACTTCATATATACGTTTTGTGTACTATGTAGACGAGACAACAAGCTTTTGAAGAAAATCGCATAACCGGAAGTAGGTGTTTACTCTTGTGATTTTTCAGTTTTTTTCGATTTTTTCAAAAACGGCTCTAACGATTTTTTTTAAACTTTACATTTTATTACATTTTTAATGTGTATTGATGTGACATAGGTGATTTTCCAGTTGAATACTTCTAAAGTGGGTTTCTTTTGTTTTTTTTATTAACTCCTATTTTAAATAAAACACCCGGTATATTATTACATTTTCGAATTCACCTTAAAATTCTAAAGAAAATTTGTCTCTTCAACTAACGCTCTATTTTGTACCGTTTTTGTAGAATTTGTAATTTTTGAAAATGTTTGACAAATTTTTAAAAATTAAAAATGAAATTTTTGACTAATTATAAGATCACTGTAAAAGGAAGTTGTGTGAGTGTATCACACCAGATTTTTTTAAAATTTTTATTTTAATACATACATTAATGAAAACTTACATTGTATGTACACAATAATTTTAGGATGACATTTGTGTGCCATAAGAATAAGACATTATTTCTACATAATGTAGTCTGGAGATTTCACCTCTCGTATACATATCAATTGTATTGTGCTGCAGAACCTTTTGTCTATCAGTTACATTTCTAGATTTATCAGAACCAGAAGTACACCTTAGCATTTTTATGAACGTTTCTACCTGAATGCTTTTCAGAAAGTTAATAAACAAGCAAAAATGGGCCACTATTAGCTAATGTTATTACACTACTTTAGTTAAAGAATTAATCCGCTTATCTGCCTATCTATTAATGACAAGTGTAGTTGTCCAGTCGGATTTTAATGCAGGCTCAAAATTTTGAAAAAGAATTATAATTTTTTAGAACATGCAAACTGAATAAAGAAAAATCTCGTCATTTAGACAACTATAAAACATTCACAGGATTTTTAATTTTTTAAAATTCATTAACAGGGGTATATTAGAGTTTTTAAAAGTAATTTAAATAGATATTAGCAACCATTGAAAAATATTTTTCCTAAAAAGCACCTCGCAAAGAAAACGTTAAACTATGCGAACATTACTTTTCAGTAGATGAAATTTTGAAAAATATTTTAAAAATTGAAAAATTTAATGTTTGTCAGAGTTAACGATAAATTGTTGATTTCTGATCTTAAGATTGTTCAATTAGCCAAAACTAACAAAAAAATCAAATCTTATTTAATTTTCGAAAAAAGCTCTTTTTGGATTGTGACAATTTCGAAAAATATGATTTTCTAAGTAAGTCAAAATCTATAAGTATATCTGATAGGGACTAAATAGGTTATCAAACAAGCATAAATTATGCTGTAAAAATTTTTTTTTAAACAAAAATGAAAATTTTCTCATTTATTACATTCTGATTTTAGCAACCTTTGGCGCCTTGAATTTAAGCAATTTAAAGTGCATTATTAGCTTAGCTCTTCACCGACGAAATAGCTTGTAGATATTTCGAGCTTCGTCATCTGATGTTTAGAAGACGCACGTTGCACATTTTGGTATCGAACGGTATTGGACGACTTTTACGTCATCGATTTAACCTGTTGTCGCTATTGGATTATTCTGACGTTAGGTTGGAGAGCGTCACTAATTTATCGATTTCTTAAAACAAGTGAATTTACTTCCTTCGTTCGTGGCATCCATCTTGACTGCTTCGAAAATTTGTTGGCTTTTGTGAAAATCTCCAAGCACGATTGCAGTTTAGCTCGTTGTTTGCAGAGACAAACGAGCTTTGTTTGGGCTTGTATCTCGTAGGTAACTTTTTGCGTCGTTAATGTATTTCTAAGCTGTTATAGGCCAATGTTCTACGTGTCAAATTTTTCATGGCCAAATTGCACGTGCCAATTGCTGACGATCCGCTTGATGTTATAGGAGATTTCCTAAACGGGGTTAAATAGCCCACGACCTAGCTTCCTCCCATGTCGAATCTTGGTTCATGCTGGAATTTACCTGCCAGGTTGCTGCATGAAGAGGCTTCCGACTGCTCTCCTCTCGAAGAGCTCCGATACCGCATCATGGTAATTGCCCGCCTATGTGCTACCAGTCGAATTAAGGTGCTGTAATTTACTATGTATTTTGATTTGGTGCTACCCCTCTGCCGTCGATTTCAAGAGGGCAGATGAGTTTCTTGCATCGCACACCTCTTCCACGAATTGCATAATTCAAGAATTTATTTGAGGGATTTATCTTCAATTATAATGTTCCGTTATACATTTAATTGTAGCGTCGACTCAGATCGACTGCAACGTTGTTGCTCTTAAATTTAGTTTAACTGCTAGTGGTATAAATTTGATGGAGATATCAAACTTTGATTTATTGTGAAGTATCCAAGTGATGTAATTTAATCATTTAAATTTTATGGTTTATATTGTAAACTAGATTTTGTTTTTTGAGGGATTCATTCTATGCTTATTTGACACTGTTAACTGTGTTTAATTATTTAAATTTTATGGTTCTTATTGTGACTTGAACGGAGTCAAAACTGTCACACGTACGACTCAATAACGAGCCTATTGGCTTACCGGAAGCGTCGCTTTTAAACAGATCTATCTAATAAGGTTCTCCCCAGGTATAGAATGCGCTTAAAAAGAGTAGCGAATGCAACTGCTCATTCACTAAGCGTGTGCCACAACAAGACGTTCGAGAATTTAATTATATGTCCTTATATTTATGTACGTATTTACATATGTTCTTTTTGCTTAACTTTACTAATTAAAATTGGAGGTCCTTATTAAAATAAAATCATAACTACATTCTCTTGTGTATATGTATTAAATAGGGTTGTATTTATAACTGAAATGCATATTTGATCATTATCCTATGTACAAGCTGCATCAAATTTGTTGAACCACGTTTACCATTATATGTGAAGTAATGCCCTCTAGCTTTTTATTTACTGCTGCATCGAGTCCTTGTTATTATTGAGCTATTTAGGTCGGCCGTTACGAATTTCATCAGGGAGTATTATTACCGAAGCTGGACAACAGCGTGGCGCCCTTCTCGAACCTGCAACATCAGGTAATCGTAGTGTTCCTTGGAACCAACTCCCATCTGCGGCTTGAGCTGTCGCGAGCGTATATTCCCAAGCTACCCCTTTCGGTGAGAGAGACTGAACTGCGCCCACCTGAACGCAAGGTCTTTGATAAAACACTTCGCCGTCGTCAGGGATCTTGTATTGGCTGATGGGTACGACATTGTAGCTATCACCGAGACGTGGTTATCGGACGCAATTTCTAGTAATGTAGTAAACATTGCTGGATATAATATTATGAGGCATGATAGACCTTCGAGGGCGGGAGATGTGGATTTTTACATAAAGTCTGCCCTAGGTTTTTGCATTCTAGAAACTGAAAATAAAATTGAACAGCTCTGGATTGCAATATCTTGTAATAATCGTAGATATGGGTTTGGAGTTGTTTACAACCCTCACAGAAGCCTTTATGCCAATTTCTTTAGTTCTTTAGAAAATACTTACTCAACGATCTTGTCTCAGATTGAAGATGTATTTTGCTTCGGCGATTTTAATGTTAATTTGCGGGATGTGGAGAGCGCTGCTTCAGTTTGTGCTCTAGAATTTTTTTAAGAGTTCGGACTCACTCAGTTAATAAATGAGCCTACGAGAATTACTGCTGAATCAGCCACGTTACTAGATTTTATTTTAACTACTAATACAAGCATTACAAAAAATGCACTGGTTATTCCCTCACATGAAGTAGATCACAGTTTGATTTGCTGTAAAATCGATATTCCAAACGTAAAATCAAAACAGGCTATTTACACTTACAGGGATTTTAAAAATCTTAATTATGAACAGTTTAATTATGATCTTCAGTCTATACCCTGGCGGAATATTTATCAGTTAGACAACATAGATGATAAAGTCCAGTTTTTAACAGAAAATTTAACTATTTTATTAAATCTACATGCTCCATTTGTTAGTTGTAGAATATCGAGAAAGCCTGCGCCGTGGTTGACCAACACCCTTAAACAAATGATGTGCTTACGTGACAAGACTCTACGTCGTTTTAGTGTAAGTAAGAATCCTCTGCATTTTACTTATTATAAGCAGCTGAGAAATGCGGTTTCTGCTGCAGTGAGACGTGAAAAAAGGCGTATTATGTAGAAACATTCAAACAAAACTCGCGATTATTTTGGAAAAAACTAAAATCTTTAAATTTAACTAGCAAAGCAAGTAACGCTGCTCTTCCTCCTACCTTTGGCGATGCCGATAAAATTAATAATTATTTTATAAATTCAATTCCTCGATTAATTACGAATAATAATATGTTATCTACTTTCTACGAGAGCCATCGGAAAAAGTCTGTCAAATGTACTTTACGATTCCAACCTGTTGAAGAAGAAGAAGTTCTTAAAATTATTTGTTCCATTAAGTCTAATTCTACTGCTGCTGATGGTCTTAACATTCATATAATTAAATTGTGCATTCCCTTTTTATTGCCAGTTATAACTCACATTGTCAATTATTACATTAACAAGTCCGCTTTTCCCAGCTGCTGGAAAAGAGCTTTAATATTGCCTATTCCCAAGATAACTGCACCCAAAGAAGTCAAGGATTTACGGCCAATAAGTATATTGCCCACACTTTCAAAACTAATTGAACGAGTAATTGAACGGCAACTCAGACAACACTTAGAAATAAATCAAATAATACCCGTTACTCAATCAGGCTTTAAACAAAATCACAGCTGTAAGTAATATGCAGCTACCGCTAATTGGATTAAGTGTTCAATTAAATTAATCGATGCTCGATTAAATTAATCGGATGATTGACAGGTGCTCCAATTAAACCGCGGATTGAGTGACCTAATTAAATTGATCTAATTAATTTTCGCGGATTGATCTAATTAATCACATATGAAATTTGATTTTACAATTATGAAGTTTGATATTTAATTTTGATATGTGCTACTGATTAAATTACGCGCGGCCATTTTTAATTTGCTTCTGGAATTACACGTCGGCCATCTTGTTTTTTCTGGCGCGAATATTTGAATTTTAAATTTTCAGATTTTTTTTCTAAGTTTAATTTTTTGATTTTAAACTTCCCGGGGTGTCGGCCATCTTGGTTTTCTGCGCACGCACTTCTCACGGCTGTCGTTTTTAATTATGAATTTTCGCGGAAATATTTGAATTTCACACTGCTAAATCTTCCGTCTCCCTCATCGAAGCTGCTCTCGCTCTCTCTCTCTCTCTCTCATGCACGGAGGCCATTTTAATTTCGCGCGAATATTTGAATTTAAAATTTTTTCAGATTTTTTTTCTCTAAGTCCCTGTTTTGGTAGATTTATCTCTCTCTCTCTCTCTTCTGCTCTGGTTGTCTCTCTCTTGCAGTCACAGGATGGATGTTTAATTTAAAAAAATCTTTGGTGGACTTGGATTTGAACCCTCTACGTTTGCATACACATTGGGCTCACACCGATCGACGCCGCTAGACCACGGAGCGCTACGGGATTTAAAGGGTTTGAACAAAACGTCATTTCACAGCTCTGCCGTCACGCTGCCAGAATTTAAAACAGTCTATTTTTTGAGAAATATGATTTATAAGAACGAGAATGTATAGCTTATTGTGTTTAAAGGTAGATACAATTTTAAAAAAATTAGATTTGTAACAGCTTATTAATTATTTTATAATTTGTGCCTGCTATATGGCTGGATTAACGAGATTCTCATTGTCCCTACCTACTATAGGAAATTTCCGTCTAAGTTCTCTTTTTAAAACAGGTCGGTGCCTGTGTTTTGTTTGGTTTTAAAGGTTTGAACATTGTACCACTTAGCTGTTCTGACACTACACTTCCATATTCATATTATAAATAAATTTTAAATGTAATTTTCGACTGAGTTTTAGCCGCTTATAAATTACAACAGCTAGTTTAAAAATTAAATGGGCTATAAGAAGTAAAGGCAGATCGTAATATAAAACGAGTTACAAATTTTATTTTAATATATTCCTGAAATACTGATAATACGTATTGCTTGAATAAGAAAGAGATAAACATAAAATGCGTAATTATTCGCAATGGTTTTTGCCCCGGGCGCGTTTTCAGTTAACTTAATTGTTAGCACAGACAATGGAATTTGCTATGATATCACCGAATCTGCAGGGGTCATCTTGTCTACGCTCATCTCGTCCGCATTTATTTAATTAAAAAAAAAAAGCTTTTTGCGGTGGCCCAAGTCGGATTTGAACCCTAGCCACATGTGAATAATTATTTTAAATCGCGAAAAGTGTTGAGTAAATAAATGCAACGTATTATAAATACGTAAAACTTTTAGTTATTGTGCGTTTATAAGATGGGTCTTTTGACAAAGTAGAAGAATCAAACTGTGCTATTGTAAATGTACAGATTTTTCACGGTCAATTTGTATATAACAACTTAATGTAAATTGGTAATTTAGAACATTTTAACGAAAACAGCGACTTCTTTCGGAATAAACTGTTTCTTCTCACCACGGAACCCCATTTTATAAGTAAACGTCTGAAATTGTGTCATTATATCGATAAAAACTGCATTTTAGTTTAAAAAATTCCAGTATAAATGCAAACGGACGAAAATAAAAACGCAATTGACCACAAATTAACATAAATTTGAATAAAACAGAGAATTTCGTTGAAAAATGTTTTGTTTTAGTTTTAAAAACTCCAGTATAAATGCAAACAAACGAAAATAAAAACGCAATTGGCCACAAAGTAACAATTTTGAATAAAACACGCAATTTTGTTGAAAAAATGTTCTGTTTCACTTAAAATTTTACAAAACTGACATCAAGTCACTTGAAATTATACAAAAAAACGACATTTTTATCTGTTAAGCGATAAAAAATACACCATCTCACATTATTTCACTTAAAAAATGATCACAATTCGTTTTATAAATCGTTTTGTAAGACGAAAATGATGTAAAAACAGTTTAAGAGTTATTTCTAAGCATAATTTTGCAAATGTTTTACACTTTTTCTCTAACTTGTTGCAGTTGTAGTAAGATTTGAATAAAAAACAGCAATTTCTGCAGCAGTTTTAGTAAGATTTGAATAAAAACACACAATTTTGTTGAAAAAATGTTCTGTTTCACTTAAAATTTTACAAAACTGACATCATGTCACTTGAAATTATACAAAAAAACGACATTTTTATCCAATAAGCGATAAAAAATACACCATCTTACATTATTTCACTTAAAAAATTATCACAATTCGTTTTATAAATCGTTTTGTAACACAAAAATGATGTAAAAACAGTTTAAGAGTTATTTCTAAGCATAATTTTGCAAATGTTTTACACGTTTTCTCTAACTTGTTGCCGTTTTAGCAAGATTTGAATAAAAAAACAGCAATTTCTGCAGCAGTTTTAGTAAGATTTGAATAAAAACACGCAATTTCCAAAGCATTTCGTTTAAAATTTTAGAAAATCGACATCGTCTCCCATGAAAATTATAAAAATCGGCATCTTGTCACATTAAATTCTACAAAAACGACAAAAAACATATTTTTATACAACTTTCATTAAAAAATAGTAAAATTTTACGAAAATACGTCTGTGTTGACGACAAATTAAAATAATTTGAATAAAAACACGCAAAAATTACGAAAAGACGTATGTGTTGACGACAAATTAAATATATTGCAAATGTTTTACACTTTTTATAAAATGTATTGCACAAAATTAAAAGAAATCAATTTCATTGAAAAATCTTCAGCCACAAGCATCTCGATAAGCAAAATTTCAGTTACTTAGGCTCATTGTTCATTTTTATTACGAAAATTAACTCAAGATTGAACAAAACTCACACAATTACACATCATGTCACATACATTTTACAAAAATCGACATCATGTCACTAAATTATACAAAAACTGACATCATGTCACTTGAAATTATACAAAAAACGACTTTTTACTCAACACACGACGAAAATTGAACAAAAATCACTCAATTGCACATCATCTCACATAAATTTTTACAAAATCGACTTCATGTTACATAAACTATGCATAATTTTGCAAATGTTTTACACTTTTTTATAAAATTCATCGCTCAAAATTAAAAGAAATCATAATTTTTAAATTATATCACGCCATTATGAAATCGTAGATTGATTTTTTTTGAAATTTTACACTTTGTAACTGTAAAATAACTTCAAATACTAATATTTTAGCTTTAGATTTTGTAATTATTGCAGATTCGTGAAAAACAAAAGCAAAGTAGAAATAAAAAAACACAAACACTTTCTAATAAACAAATATATTGTTCTTATTTCGTATAATACTTAATAAATGTACAGCTGAATGTCTTATTTTTCTAAAAATCCGCTAGCAATTTACAAAACTGTAGTTGTAGGTGTACAACATTTCAAATTAAAAAGGCTGCAAGTAATAAAATCAGAAGTTTAAGACGCTCCCAAGCCAGTCGCACAATTCTTGTAGGAAGTTGATCAGAAGCAAAAACAGGGCGTTTCACATTCAACAGACTCGGGATTGTTTGCAATATTTTCTGAACTTCCATTGTATTCATTGCGCCACCAATCGGATAAAATTTGTGTTTTCCAATGCGAACAGATATTGTGATTAAGGCAGCGTACGGCAGTAGTAGTTTTTCGCAGAACTTTTAAAGATGGGCACTCGAGATCTTCCAGATTCACGACGTTTTTATTCAGAAAACTTAGAACCTCCTTTTTTTCTTGACACTTAACGTACACTTTTTCAAATTATTTGAGAACTCTTGCTAGCTCAGTTTCAAATTCATCAAAATGTATCGAACCAGTATCCCATGCTAGACCGTGGTGTCTATGCTCCAGATAGTTTATGCCTTTTTTAACAAAATAGGGCAGAGTGACATAATTTGCAGAAGGTTTTAAAACGAAAATTTCTAGCTGATTACCATCTGCTGAAATAACAGCCACTTCTTTCGGGATAAACTGCTTCTTCTCGCCACGGAACCCTTGTAGATCTACGAAGGCAGTGTCCATACCGACGTTTCGTCTGGGGCCCATCTTCAGATGCACTAGGTAACAGAACACAATGACTTAAAACGAGTTAGTGCGGTATCGGTTTGGACAGCTGGTTTTACAAATTTTAAAATAAAAAGAGGTGGAAACACTGCGTGCGCCGCATAGCAGACAGGTTGGCTCGAGCACTCACTGCATAATTAAGAAAACATCTAGTTTAAAACCCTTCTATTTGCAATTTCATACAATATTTTATATAAATTAAGACATGTACAAATTTCCAAACTGGGTTTGATATATATTTTATCGAAAGACTTGAGCCTAAGCTGCCGCACTAACACGTTTTAAACCATTGTACTCTGTTACCTGATGCGGCAGCAGTTTGGACCTCTGATTTTATAGAATTTTAAAATAAAAAGGTATGGAAACACTGCGTGCGTCACATCGCAGACAGGATGGCACTTGTAAAATTCAGCGATGACGCATCACGACAAATAATAAAACGGCAGCTAAGGGTCAAGTCTTTCGATAAAATATATATCAAAACCGATTTAGAAATTTGTACATGGCTTAATTTATATGAAATATTGTATGAAATTGCATGTAGAAGGCTTTTAAACTATATGTTTTCTTAATTATGCAGAGAGTGCTCGTTTATACAGGGGAGGCAGGTTGGCCGAATGGTTAAGGCGTCAGATTCAAGCTCTAATCTCGATAGAGAATGCGGGTTTGATTCCCGTACCTGTCATATTTTTTTATATATTTATTATGAAAGTCTTGATTTTAAGCTAGTTTATTCACGACGGCTCTACCAGAACAAACGACTGAGCTTTTTTTCGACTAAAATGGACAAAGAGCGGAAGATGTTGATTGTATCGCCGGAATTTGTCCAACGTCTTAAGTCTGACGATGATGCGGAGAAAAATATATTATCACAGCTTGATGACGAAATGCAAAAAGTTTTAAAGTCCAAATTAACTGATCACGATAAATGGATCCAGTACAATCAGGTTTTACAACGATTCCTTCATTTCACAAACCAGGCGCGGCAGCCAATCAAAATACCTATTGAAACAACCAGTGACAGCCTATCATTGCCGTTATTTTATCTACACTTCCCAAAACTTTTAAGAAAAAAGCTGAAGTTTTCCTACGCATTTTGAGTGCCTCAAACGATGTGAGCTGGGATCACAAGGGTACCGTTACTATAAAGGGTGAAATTTTACCGGCGTCTAACATAGTCGATTTAGTTCACGACACTCTGCGGCCTCGAAAAACTATTAATCGACCCGGACGCCTACAGTTTGCTGCTTACATCAAAGACCTTAACGTTGCTAATGTGCTGCTAGCTAAACCTAAACAGCAAAAGAAGCCAACCCCGACTGGTACTACAGGAAAAACCGAAATGGAAACTGATAACTGCGAGCCCGATTTAGAATATAAATTAAAAACACCAGCTACTCATCCAAGTCCACATCAAAAAGGTTCAGTCAGAAGAACGCCGATAAGGAAACGCCTCCAAAAAAGGGCCGTTAGAAAAACGCCTCTAAGGCAGATGTCATCAATACCAAAAACGAAGGGAATTCTAGATTGGGTGCATCTTAAACTTTAAAATGACACATTGAAATTCTGATTTTATTACTTGCAGCCTTTTTAATTTGAAATGTTGTGCACCTCAAACTACAGTTTTGTAAATTGCTAGCGAATTTTTAGAAAATAAGACATTCAGCTGTACATTTATATTTTTATTATTAAATATTATACGAAATAAGAACAATATATTTGTTTATTACAAAGTGTTTGTGTTTTTTATTTCTACTCTGCTTTTGTTTTTTTCTCGAATCTGCAATAATTACAAAATCTAAAGCTAAAATATTAGTATAAGAGCCCACATAACTGAAGTTTTGTTTATCGAAATGTAGGTGGTAGTAGATTTTTCAGTGAAATTGCGTGATTTTATTCAAATTTTTGTTACTTTGGGGGTCAACACATACGTATTTTCGTAATTTTTGCGCGCTTTTATTAAAATTTATTTTAATTTGTCGTCAACACATACGTCTTTTCGTAATTTTTGCGTGTTTTTATTCAAATTTATTTTCATTTGTCGTCAACACAGACGTATTTTCGTAAAATTTTACTATTTTTCAATGAAAGTTGTATAAAAATATTGTTTTTTGTTGTTTTTGCAGAATTTAATGTGACAAGATGCCGATTTTTATAAATTTTCATGGGAGACGATGTCGATTTTCTAAAATTTTAAACGAAATGCTTTGGAAATTGCGTGTTTTTATTCAAATCTTACTAAAACTGCTGCAGAAATTGCTGTTTTTTATTCAAATCTTGCTAAAACGGCAACAAGTTAGAGAAAAAGTGTAAAACATTTGCAAAATTATGCTGAGAAATAACTCTTAAACTGTTTTTACATCATTTTCGTCTTACAAAACGATTTATAAAACGAATTGTGATCATTTTTTAAGTGAAATAATGTGAGATGGTGTATTTTTTATCGCTTATTGGATAAAAATGTCGTTTTTTGTATAATTTCAAGTGACATGTCAGTTTTGTAAAATTTTAAGTGAAACAGAACATTTTTCAACAAAATTGTGTGTTTTTATTCCAAATTATGTTACTTTGTGGCCAATTGCGTTTTTATTTTCGTTCGTTTGCATTTATACTGGAGTTTTTAAAACTAAAACAGAACATTTTTCAACGAAATTCTCTGTTTTATTCAAATTTATGTTAATTTGTGGTCAATTGCGTTTTTATTTTCGTCCGTTTGCATTTATACTGGAATTTTTTAAACTAAAATGCAGTTTTTATCGATATAATGACACAATTTCAGACGTTTACTTATAAAATAGGGTTCCGTGGTGAGAAGAAACAGTTTATTCCGAAAGAAGTCGCTGTTTTCGTTAAAATGTTCTAAATTACCAATTTACATTAAGTTGTTATATACAAATTGACCGTGAAAAATCTGTACATTTACAATAGCACAGTTTGATTCTTCCACTTTGTCAAAAGACCCATCTTATAAACGCACAATAACTAAAAGTTTTACGTATTTATAATACGTTGCATTTATTTACTCAACACTTTTCGCGATTTAAAATAATTATTCACATGTGGCTAGGGTTCAAATCCGACTTGGGCCACCGCAAAAAGCTTTTTTTTTAAATTAAATAAATGCGGACGAGATGAGCGTAGACAAGATGGCCCCTGCAGATTCGGTGATATCATAGCAAATTCCATTGTCTGTGCTAACAATCAAGTTAACTGAAAACGCGCCCGGGGCAAAAACCATTGCGAATAATTACGCATTTTATGTTTATCTCTTTCTTATTCAAGCAATACGTATTATCAGTATTTCAGGAATATATTAAAATAAAATTTGTAACTCGTTTTATATTACGATCTGCCTTTACCTCTTATAGCCCATTTAATTTTTAAACTAGCTGTTGTAATTTATAAGCGGCTAAAACTCAGTCGAAAATTACATTTAAAATTTATTTATAATATGAATATGGAAGTGTAGTGTCAGAACAGCTAAGTGGTACAATGTTCAAACCTTTAAAACCAAACAAAACACAGGCACCGACCTGTTTTAAAAAGAGAACTTAGACGGAAATTTCCTATAGTAGGTAGGGACAATGAAAATCTCGTTAATCCAGCCATATAGCAGGCACAAATTATAAAATAATTAATAATCTGTTACAAATCTAATTTTTTTAAAATTGTATCTACCTTTAAACACAATAAGCTATACATTCCCGTTCTTATAAATCATATTTCTCAAAAAATAGATTGTTTTAAATTCTGGCAGCGTGACGGCAGAGCTGTGAAATGACGTTTTGTTCAAACCCTTTAAATCCCGTAGCGCTCCGTGGTCTAGCGGCATCGATCGATGTGAGCCCAATGTGTATGCAAACGTAGAGGGTTCAAATCCAAGTCCGCCAGAGATTTTTTTAAATTAAACATCCATCCTGTGACTGCAAGAGAGAGAGAGAGCAGCTTCGATGAGGGAGACGGAAGATTTAGCAGTTTGAAATTCAAATATTTCCGCGAAAATTCAAAATTAAAAACGACAGCCGTGAGAAGTGCGCGCGCAGAAAACCAAGATGGCCGACACCCCGGGAAGTTTAAAATCAAAAAATTAAACTTAGAAAAAAAATCTGAAAATTTAAATTCAAATATGCGCGCCAGAAAACGAAGATGGCCGACACCCGGGAGATTTAAATTAAAAAAATTGTACTTAGAAAAAAAATCTGAAAATTTAAAATTCAAATATTCGCGCCAGAAAAAACAAGATGGCCGACGTGTAATTCCAGAAACAAATTAAAAATGGCGGCGCGTAATTTAATCAGTAGCACATATCAAAATTAAATATCAAACTTCATATGTGTAAAATCAAATTTCATATGTGATTAATTAGATCAATCCGCGAAAATTAATTAGATCAATTTAAATAGGTCACTCAATCCGCGGTTGAATTGGAGCACCTGTCAATCATCCGATTAATTTAATCGAGCATCGATTAATTTAATTGAACACTTAATCCAATTAGCGGTAGCTGCATACTACTGCTGTAGTACTGCGCTCCTGCATGTAGTCGATGGCATTGTGGTTGCTACAGACCAAGGTAAGTTGACAGCACTGGTTCTTTTAGACTATTCAAAGGCTTTTAATACTATCAACCATTCTATTTTAATATCACTTCTACACTATATAAGACTTAGTCCTGAGTCAATTGCCTAATTAACTAGTTATCTTTCTGAAAGATACCAAGCTGTTAATTTGTATAGTTGTTTATCTAATTTTCTAAAAATTGATACTGGAGTACTCCAAGGCTCCATTCTAGGCCCAATTCTCTTTTGCATTTATATTTTAAATTTTTCTGTAGTCTTACAATCGACTGAATGCCATTTTTACTTCCTTTTACAATAAAGGAAGTATTGGATTCACCCCAAAAATTAGAAATTGAGTTTTCAACAGATCTTTACGTTTTAGAGTCTCCTGAACTCAAAAAACATATTTTTTTTCATTGGTCTGTCTGTCTATGTGTGTGTCTGTGTGTGTGTCTGTCTGTGAACATCATCATCATCATCATCATCATCCAGGATTAATCCTAATTGGATTGTTCCGGTCTCACGTAAATTGATCGCCCCAACGTTTCTTGGGTCTTCCCAATCTTCTCTTTCCTCGTGGTTTGTATTTTAAAACATGCTTGGGGATACGGCAATCGTCCATTCTGGTAATATGTTCCATCCAGTTATTTCTGTATTGGTCTATTCTTTCAGTTAAGTTGAAAATGTTTAGTTCTTGACGTATCTCCTCACTTCTTTTGTAATCCAATAATGTGTAACCCGCCACATATCTTAAAAATTTCATTTCTGATGCTTCAATCAGTTTCTTATCTTTTTGAGTAAGAGTCCAGTTTTCTGATCCATATAATAGTGCAGGAACCGCCATAACTTTGTAAAACTTTAATTTTGTGCTTTTAGTGGTTGATTTCAGATTTCTCTTTATAGTTCCACACATATACCTAAATTTATTTAATTTATTATAGAGGTCTTTGTTTTCCGTGTATGTTACATTGTAGCCTAGATAATTAAAGCAGTTTACTTGTTGTAGTGTCTCATTTTCTAAAACAATTTTGGCTCTTATTGGGTCATCGCCTTTAAAAGCTAATACCTTTGTCTTTGCAGTCGAGATTTCTAAGTTGTACTTTTTCGATATTGTGTTTAATTTGTACATTGCATATTGTAAATTGTCTTCAGTGTTTGCTAGAATTACCTGATCGTCCGCAAATAATATTGTATTTATGTTAGAGCCATTTATTCTGAAATCTATTTTTATTGTTTTCTGCCATTCTTCAATGACTTCGTCTATATATACATTAAAAAGCGACGGTGATAGAGGACAACCCTGTCGTACGCCACCATTTATGGTTGCTTCTTTAGTGCCTGTGTTTCCATTTTCTAAATTGATAACTACTTTATTGTCTTCATATATATTTTGAATTATTTTAATTAAATGTTGTGGAATCCCTTTCTTTAACATTATTTCCCATAATTTATTTCTATTTATGTTGTCAAACGCCTTTTTAAAATCTACAAAGGCTATGTAGGTGGGAAGATTAAATTCTCTTCTCTTCTCTATGAGCTGTGTTATTGTGAAAATGCAGTCTGAACAAGATCTACCCTTTCTAAAACCGTGTTGTGATTCGGACAAAATAGTTTCAGTTATTGCGTTTAGTCGTCTAGTCAGGATGGTAGTATATAATTTATAACAGGTATTAAGCAAACTGATGCCTCTATAATTATCACACTTGCGTCGATCTCCAGTTTTGAAAATAGGTGTGACGATTGCTATCTTCCATTCTTCAGGAATATGTCCATAGCGCCAGCAGATATTTATAAAGTCTAAAAGTCGAGCGTGTAAGGCAGCTGGTGCATATTTAATTAATTCGATATTTAATTTATCTGTGCCAGGAGATTTTTTATTTTTGGAGTGATGCAGGGCCATTAAGAATTCGTCCATCGTTATGGGATCTACATGTTCATTAGTGTATGTTAATATTGTTGATTCCGCTTGTTGTTGTGTCCATAAGTTTTTATAATAGGCAAGCCAAGTTTCTTCGTCAATTACATTAAGTTGTAGATTATCTTTTCTGGTACTATTTAGATGTTTGAGGACTTTATAAGCTCTGTCCTGTCGCCCGTGTAAGTCATGTTCAATATCGCTGATATATTTACTCCAACTATCTCGTTTAATTTTCCGTACTTCTCTTCTCACTATTGCGTTTCTATATTGGTATTCTGTTCGGTTTTCTTCAGTTCTTGAATTGAGATAGTTTAAGTACGCAGTTTTCTTGTCCTTTATGTATTGGGCTATATCTTCGTTCCAAATTTTCAATCTTTTAGTACCAATTCTTTTTGTTCTCGTCCCTATTGCTTCTTTAGCTGCTTGCAGTACAGTCCCCTTGATATCTAACCATTCTTGGTTTATATTTCTACTGACTGGTGTTTGTTGTAAGTGTGATGTTAGTCGATTTTGATATAGTTGCCGTGTACTTTCTTCTTGTAAAAGATTTACTCGGAATGTTTCTTCTCGATGTTTTTTTATTGTATGGCATTTCTTCCATTTGAAAGGTATAGCTATCTTGGATATTATTAGGAAGTGATCCGAGTTTACGTCTGGGCCGCGATAGACTCTTGTGTCTTGCACTAGTCCCGAGAGTTTTTTGTTAACTAATACGTAATCTATAATAGACTGTCTACCTCGTGCGCTCCAAGTGAACTTGTGAATATTTTTGTGCGGATAGTATGTATTTGTTATTTTTAACTCATTAAATGTGGCGAATTCAATTAGCGATTGACCATTGTTGTTTAAAGTGTCTTCTCCATGCCTGCCCATAATTCCTCCGATAGATGTTTTTCCAATTCTGGCATTAAAATCCCCTGCGACAATTATGTTATCGTTTTTATTTACGTTATTAAAAGTTTTTTGTAGATTTTCGTAAAATTCTTGAGTCTTTTCTAGTTTGCCTTCTTCGGGGCTGTAGACACCTATAAGGGTAGTGTATCCTCTTACTGTTTTATATCTCAAGGTTATCGTTCTTTCATTTATAAATTGGTAGCTATGAATGTAGCGTTTCCATTTCTTGTTTATAAGTATTGCAACACCAGCCACTGCACGGTTATCAAGCGCTACCCCGCTGTACAATAGAACATACTGTTCGAGTTCCATAGAGCCTTGTAACTTTTTTTTAGTTTCTGTTATTACGGCTATATCAATGTTCATGACTTCTAATTCTTTTTCTAATTCTTCTTCTTTATTTGTAAGACCTCTAACGTTCCATACACCTATCTTCATTATTTTCGCTATTCCTAATCTCTTTTGCCTATTTCTCGCTTGGTTCGTCGTTGTTGAATCCGTCCGGTTAATAATATCGTCTGTGAACAGAATATCTCAAAAACGAAAAGAGGTATGGCGTTGAAACTTCATATATAAGTTTTGTGTACTATGTAGATGAGACAGCAAGCTTTTGAAGAAAATCGCATAACCGGAAGTAGGTGTTTACTCTTGTGATTTTTCAGTTTTTTTCGATTTTTTCAAAAACGGCTCTAACGATTTTTTTAAACTTTACATTTTTACTACATTTTTAATGTGCATTGCAGTGAAATAGGTGATTTTCCAGTTGAATACTTCTAAAGTGGGTTTCTTTTGTTTTTTTTTCTAGTTTTTTTATTAACTCCTATTTTAAATAAAACACCCGGTATATTATTACATTTTTGAATTCACTTAAAATTCTAGAGAAAATTGGTCTGTTCAACTAATGCTCTATTTTGTACCGTTTTTGTAGAATTTGTAATTTTTGAAAATTTTTGACAAATGGTTAAAAATTAAAAATGAAATTTTTACTAATTATAAGAACAGTGTAAAAGGAAGTTGTGTGAGTGTATCACACCAGATTTTTATGCTGATGATTGCCAATTATACATGTCTTTCGAAATTGTAGATCTTTCTAATGCATGTGCTAAAATAAATCAAGATTTACAAAAATTAACCAACATTTCTAATAAACACTCCCTAAAACTTAATCCGAACAAATCTGCAGTCATGCTTTTTGGAAAGAAAAGTGGCGTAAATTATGTAAAGAATCACTTCAATCTATACATTGGCAAGGACACACTTACTATAGTTGAACAAGCTAAAAGTTTGGGATTAACGATTGATTCAACTTTGCGTTTCAATAAGCATGTAAGCAATTGTTTACAAAGTGCATACTGTAATCTTCGATTAATTTTTCAAAATCGTCATATACTAAATAAACAAATAAAAACTATATTGTGCAATAGCCTACTTTTATCTAAAGTTGATTTTTGTGATGCGGTGTATGGCTTCTGCTTGGGTTACAAAGATGTGGCTACAATTCAAAAACTTCAAAATTCTTGTTTGCGTTTGATTTTTGGAATACGGTAATATGCAAGAATTTCTCACAAATTTAAAATTTCTGGTTGGCTAAATATGGCAAATAGACGTCTATTACATAGCTGCTGTTTGTATCAAAAAAATGTAACTTCAAAAACACCGCCGTATTTGTATAACAAAATCAGGTTTCGTACAGACGCACACAACTTAAATTTACCCTTTAGGGGTAATATAACTGTCCCTACTCATCATACTCAACTAGGAAAGCGTAGCTTTTCATATTGTATAGCAAAATATTATAATCAATTACCCTTAGAGTTTAGAACATTGCCATTACCACATTTCGGCGATCGGCTCAAGCGTTACTTGGTAGCTAAGCAGAATTCTTAGATTACAGTCAATCTTTTCCTTTATATTAGACACTGCGTTTGTCAGTCACATTTTCAGTTTCAGTTCGGGTGCGGTGGTTCAGTCTCGTCTATGTTTATTTGTTCATTACTTGCATTGATATTTTGTTTTTAAAATGCCAATTTTTTCGAATTGGGTTAAGTGGAAGAGCAGTTCACAGTAATTCTACTGTGAACTGAACTTCCCCAAAATATTGTACATTTATTTTGATTTTTTTCATGTACTTATATTAATAAAGGCATTTATTATTATTATTATTATTATTATTAATTAGTGTTTATTAGCAGCCTTATTAGCACTGGGGGCATGGTGTCATTGTATCGGTTAATTGTTGTATTGGAAAGGGGTAATACATTTGATGCCGACTTTTTGGCTATCACTATATAAAGAAGGTCATCATTGGTAATAAAAAAACATACTCAGTTGAATGGGGTAAAGGAGTTTTATTGCTTCGAGCTAGAGCTAGGCGAGGTTTAAAATTCATTATTTATATTGATATAATTAAAACGTCAAATGATATATTGAAAAAATGTCAATTATGTGATTTTATACGTTCATTGAGTTTATATAGTAAAAACTAAATATTATAAAAATATCTATATCAAAGGTGAGTCAGTCTTAACTTTAGTTTCATATTATAATTAATAATTGTTAATAAATATTAAAAATAAAATGTGTATATCTGGTCACAGAGCAACAGAGATATATTGCAAGCATCAATTGAGATAGAAAACCCAAATAAGGCCTTAACAAGTATCAGCTGTCAGTTAGGGTCACTTTTGGGAGACCAGAGGAACAGCCGACTCCAAACGTCAAATACGTAACCTTCAAACATCAAACGTCAACAGATAAGTAATTATCTTAGTTGAACTCGTTAATCTACATATTCGTTTCAGAAGATCAAGAGACAACACGCGCAACTCGATGAGTAAACGCAGTTAGTAGCTTCGATCATAATAAAAACCGCTATTCCACGATAACCGGAGCAAAAATCCTGATTCAAATCCTTTTTATCTTCGTATAGTACAAGGATTGTTCAAGAGAAACACGCTTGGATCACTTAGGCACGACTTGGTCATCATGGTACATGCATGAGGTTATTGAAATTGTTTATTGACATATTAGCGAGGTGTCTGCCAAATTTCTTTGAAATTTTTTAATTGTGGCAATTTTTATAGAGCTGGGAAGTGGCGATTACTATAAAAAAATCCTTCCAAAGATAGTGTGCACACTGTTATTCAATTTTAGCCGCCAAACGACATCAACCATTAGAAATCCATGAAAGAATGAAAACTGCCGATGGTGGCTATAGTTATTCCTGCATAGTGGTGCAGAAAATTCCGACAAGGAAGTCTTCGCTCATCCAGGACATGTTCAAGTTGCAACTTTTGATGAAAATGTAAGGCGTTTGAAAACTACTTTACGTGCAAATAGACGCATTAAAGTCACATAACTTTCTGAAATGATGTGCATCAGTATACAAAGTGTTCGTTTCATTGGAAGTCACTGGAATTCATACTTTAATATTAAGAGATATTTTTGAAATTGAGTTACTAGATATTATGCTTCAGCCTCCAAACGTGTTTCTATTGAACAATCATCGTAATTAGGTGCGCTTAGGACAATTGAAGTGGGGCATAGTTTTAGGAATATGTCCGAACTATAGGCTAACGTCAGAATCTGAGCAACAAACCTCCGAATTGCGCAAGGTGACCCTAATAAGTTTCTACTTAGAACTTGTAAGAAGGCTCCAACTATGACTTGATACCGTAGCCACTTGGTAGGGGTGTTATTTCGTGTGTAAGTAGATCTTCTAATTCATCTTGTCAAAGGCTGAAAGCCTGTTGCCAACTATACAATGTGTAGTTCTATAAGTTCTATTCAGTCGCGGCCTGGGTAAGTCGCTAACCTAAACTCCATTGAATTTACTAGAAGATATAGATATAATTACACATTATCAGCTTATTTAGTGATCTTTCACGCGTACTATATTTTGGTAAAAATAGATTTAAGAATTAAATTAAAGACTGTCACAACGAGCTTGGGCCGATATTAAAAGAAATCGTAATAATCTAGTAATTAGAAATGTAAATTTAGATTTACAAAAATAATTGGAAAAAAAACGAAAAACCTGGCTGACAGAGCAACCAGAAGATGAAGAAACTCGAATACAGTTTCAAACAAAAACAAATAAGAAGATACTGTTTTTAATTCTTCCACTCTACATACCATGTATTTCTTTAGGGACAATGAGTACATATTTGTCGTGACATGTAGGGAGATGTCCCAGTTGATATCTTTCATTAATATTATAATAACTTAAGTCAATTCATGGCTAGGTGGAATGAATATAATTTGAATCTAAACAATTGCTTATCTGTTAATTAAATCTTTCGTACTTCGGCATGCAAGGAGAATAGACGCTTTCTCTGGGGGCTGCGATATTTTGGAAATGTATTGCTAAATCTCTGGTTTTCTGTTTGAAATCTAGAGTGAAGTTAACTTGCATATAACCAGTGTGTAACTAAGCTTAATAGTATTCTCGCTAATCCAAAAATAACCACTAAAATGCCGTTACACAATCTCAAGTGCAAGATGTTAAAGAAATCGTGCACTCAACTACAGAATTTTTTTTTTATTTGGAATGGACAAATAAAGTAGTTAAGAAAGTAAGTGACCTGTTGAAGCAAGAGATAAGGAATGTTTTGATAAATATTAAAGACAGATAAATAAACTGAAATTGCAACAAAAACATCTGGAAACGGAAAACAATCGTTTACCTGTGGAACTGAACGATTTAAGCCAGTATTCGAGAACATTCGTGTATTTGATGTACCAGAAAGCAACGGTGAAAATGTTGAGCAAAAAATAACAAACATTTTTAAAGAAAAGTTGCAACTTAATATTGTTGCCGAGTCAATAGATAGGTGCCACAAAATTGGACCGACGAAACGGGAAGGCGGGCGTGCAATTATTGTGAAATTTATTTCTTATCGCTATAAGAACATGGTTTTCAAGAACAAAAATTTTTTAAAAGGAAGCAACATACTAACGGGTGTCCGCCGGCAAATTTCATTTTTAAACTTAAAATAAAATTTTTATTTCTTAAAATATGTTATTGAAAAACAATACAAAAGAAACCTTAATCTTTGGGAAATTATTTGTGAAACAGCACATCCGCCAAATGACGCCCCTCACGTCGTATCACTTCTTCTAAACGAACTTGAAAATTTTGCATCACACGCGTAAGCATAGCAGGTGCAATCACACGAATTTCTCGGGTGATGTTCTGCTTTAACACATCCCAAGTGGGTGGTGCATTCTTGTAGACTTTTGATTTGAGATATCCCCACAAAAAAAAGTGGGTATCCAGTGGCAAATTTCCTACGAGAATGCACCACCCGAGAAATTCGTGCGATTACACCTGCTATGCTTATGCGTGTGATGCAAAATTTTCAAGTTCGTTTGGAAGAAGTGATACGATGTGAGGGGCGTCATTTGGCGGATGTGCTGTTTCACAAATAATTTCCCAAAGATTAAGGTTTATTTTGTATTGTTTTTCAATAACATATTTTAAGAAATAAAAATTTTATTGCAATTTTAAAAATGAAATTTGCCGGCGGACACCCGTTAATTAAGGAGGACTTATGCAAATCTCGCCTCCTTCTGCTCAACGAATGTAAAGAACAATTCGGTCACAAAAATACCTGTGTTCGTAAATAGATGCAAGGGGAAGATAAACTGCTATGGTGATATTCAAAAGTTTAAAGATGATACCACTCAAACATAAACGGTTAGGAATTCTGTGCAGGATGAGCAGCCCAGGGAAATTGTTTAATTTCATTATTATTATTTAATAAAACTATTGAATATTTATTCTTCATTTATAATTTACATTTAGCTTTAATATAGATAATAAGATAAAACATTTTAGGAGGGAATTGAAATATTTTTAAACTGAGAGGGTTTTAAACATATATTATTTCAGTTTTAATAATGGCCAATAATTTGTTACGTATACTTTAGATAATTTTGATGAAATTGTCACGGTAACTTGCACTGATATACATAATTTTTCATTGTTACAAGAAAATAACAACGATTTGTTGATATTTCACTTGAATATTAAAAGTCTGAGGATATAAGTTTGGTCAACTGTTAATATTTCATTAATAAAAAAACCTTCAGTTATTATACTAGTAGTAGAGGGACCCCTAAACTGGAGCAACCTGTCAATCAAACTATTAATTAAATCCGCGAATTAAATCCGCGGATTGACCTAATTAATTTCGCGGATGGATCTAATTATTCTTCATATGTGCTACTGATTAATCACATATGAAGTTTGATATGTAATTTACATATGTGCTACTGATTAAATTACGCGAGGCCATTTTTAATTTGCTTCCGATTAAATTACGCGTCGGACTTCGGCGGCCATCTTGGATTTCTGGCGGGAATATTTGAAATTTGAATTTTTCCGATTTTTTCTAAGTTCCATTATTTGAATTTTAAACTTCCCGGGTGTCGGCCATCTTGGTGCGCGCGCACTTCTCACGGCTGTCGTTTTTAATTTTGAATTTTTGCGGAAATATTTGAAGTTCAAACTGGTAGATCTTCCGTCTCCCTCATCGAAGCTGCTGTCTCTCTCTTGCATTCTCTCGCGGAAATATTTGAATTTAAAAAAGCTATTTGCGTCGGACCCGAGTGGGAATCGAACCCTAGTTTTCTTGGCAGCAGCCTTAGGACCTTACCGCTGCGCTATCGAGGTCTGTTGAACATATAGGAATTGAAGAAGACGTCATTTCGCAGCTCTGCCGTCACACCGGTCGAGTTGAAACAAACTATTTTTCAAAAATTTATATTATGAGAATAGGGAATGTTTAGCATATTGTGTTTACAGGCAGACACAATTTTTAAAAAAATTATATTTGTAACAGCTTTGCTAGAAATAATAATTTTATAATTTACAATATCCTCGTTGCTCCACCCTACTGTAAATTTCCATTCACCTGCGCATAATTTGAAAAGTTAGAATATGGTTAATTTTACGGTTCTATGTGTAATTACAAAAGACATTATAGCCTCGATGCGAACTTTCTATTTTGTCATCCTCAAATGGGCTAACAGGTAAATTAATCGTTCGCAGAAAATTTGAAAAGCTAGAAATAATTACTTTATTTTTATAATCTGCTCCATCAGATCGGTCGCTATAGAAATAATTACTTTTATTTTATATAGAGAAATCATAATTACGCGACGGCTATTTTTAAATTTTAGCGCTAATATATGAGTGACTTAACAAATATTTGTCCGTTATTTTAATTTTAAAAAAAGCTTCCTGCGATGTCCCATGGCTGGAGTCGAACCAGCGATCACAGCAAAAAATTTCCATTAAACGATGCTAGTTGCAGTTTAAAAAGGACAGACCAGATCTAAAAGAACACGAGTCGATGTCGAGACTAGAGAGAGATCCGGCAACAATGTACCTATTCAGAAAATATAACCTTAAACTGAAAACAACCTAACCTAGCAGAAAAAGTGTCAGTTTGCATTAGGGAGTTTAGTTGCCGCAGAGGTACTGCCAACAAAATTACTAGATGGTCATAGCCTCACCTGACCCAAAAAGATCGTGAACGGCTTATAGTAGCAAGTATTGGAGAAGGCTTGACTAATTAAAAATATAAGTCAAACCATTTTTTCTTGTAAAAAATTTACGAAAAAGACGTAAGTGTTGGCGACAAATTAAAATAAATTTGAATAAAAGCACGCAAAATTACGAAAATACGTAGAAAATTTATAAAAATCGGCATCTTGTCACATTAAATTCTGCAAAAACGACAAAAAAACAATATTTTTATACAACTTTCATCGAAAAAATAGTAAAATTTTACGAAAATACGTCTGTGTTGACGACAAATGAAAATAAATTTGAATAAAAACACGCAAAAATTACGAAAAGACGTATGTGTTGGCGACAAATTAAAATAAATTTGAATAAAAACGCACAATTTCGTTGAAAATCTTTACAAAGCGACTTTATAGTACCGAAAAAATGATGTAAAAAAGTTTTAAGAGTTATTTCTAAGCATAATTTTGCAAACGTTTAACAAATAAACCGTAATTTTTTAAAGTACATCACACAATTATGAAATCGTAGTTCAATTTATATGAATTTTCGATACTTTGTATGTGAAAAAATAGCCTCAATTACTAATATTTGAATAAAAACATGCAATTTCCAAAGCATTTCGTTCAAAATTTTAGAAATTTATAAAAATCGGCATCTTGTCACATTAAATTCTGTAAAAACGACAAAAAACAATATTTTTTTCACAACTTTCATTGAAAAATAGTAAAATTTTACGAAAATACGTGTGTTGACGACAAATGAAAATAAATTTGAATAGAAACACGCAAAAATTACGAAAAGACGTATGTGTTGACCCCCAAAGTAACAAAAATTTGAATAAAATCACACAATCATACAGCATCTCACATAAATTTTCGCAAATATCGACATCATGTCACATAAATTATACAAAAACTGTCATCACGTCACTTGAAATTATACAAAATACGATATTTTTATTCAAAACACGATGAAAATTGAACAAAAATCACGCAACCACACATCATATCACATAAATTTACACAAAAATCGACATCATGTCACATAAATTATACAAAAACTGACATCATATCACTTGAAATTATACAAAAAACGATATTTTATTCAACACACGATGAAAATTTAACAAAAATCACGCAATTACAAGCCATCCCACATAAATTTTCACAAAAATCGACAACATGTTACATAAACTATGCATAATTTTGCAAATGTTTTACACTTTTTATAAAATGCATCGCTCAAAATTAAAAGAAATAGCAATTTCGTTGAAAAATTTGCAAATGTTTTACACTTTTCTATAAAATGTATCGCCCAAAATTAAAAGAAATCACAATTTTTTAAATTATATTACGCCATTATGAAATCGTAGATTGATTTTCACAAAAATCGACATCATGTTACATAAACTATGCATAATTTTGCAAATGTTTTACACTTTTTATAAAATGCATCGCTCAAAATTAAAAGAAATAGCAATTTCGTTGAAAAATTTGCAAATGTTTTACACTTTTTATAAAATGTATCGCACAAAATTAAAAGAAATCACAATTTTCTAAATTATATCACGCCATTATGAAATCGTAGATTGATTTTTTGAAATTTTACACTTTGTAACTGTAAAATAACTGCAAATACTAATATTTTAGCTTTAGACTTTGTAATTATTGCAGATTCGAGAAAAAAACAAAGCAGAGTAGAAATAGAAAACACAAACACTTTGTAATAAACAAATATATTGTTCTTATTTCGTATAATACTTAATAATATAAATATAAATGTACAGCAGAATGTCTTATTTCTAAAAATTCGCTAGCAATTTACAAAACTGTAGTTTGAGGTGCACGACATTTCAAATTAAAAAGACTGCAAGTAATAAAATCAGAATTTCATTGTGTAATTTTAAAGTTTAAGATGCACCCAATCTAGAATTCCCTTCGTTTTTGGTGTTGATGACATCTGCCTTAGAGGCGTTTTTCTAACGGCCCTTTTTTGGAGGCGTTTCCTTATCGGCGTTCTTCTGACTGAACCTTTTTGATGTGGACTTGGATGAGTAGCTGGTGTTTTTAATTTATATTCTAAATCGGACTCGCAGTTATCAGTTTCCATTTCGGTTTTTCCTGTAGTACCAGTCGGGGTTGGCTTCTTTTGCTGTTTAGGTTTAGCTAGCGGCACATTAGCAACGTTAAGGTCTTTGATGTAATCAGCAAACTGTAGGCGTCCGGGTGGATTAATAGTTTTTCGAGGCCGCAGAGTGTCGTGAATTAAATCGACTATGTTAGACGCCGGTAAAATTTCACCCTTTATAGTAACGGTACCCTTGTGATTACAGCTCACATCGCTTGAGGTACTCAAAATGCGTAGGAAAACTTCAGCTTTTTTCTTAAAAGTTTTGGGAAGTGTAGATAAAATAACGGCATTTGATAGGCTGTCACTGGTTGTTTCAATAGGTATTTTGATTGGCTGCCGCGCCTGGTTTGTGAAATGAAGGAATCGTTGTAACACTTGATTGTACTGGATCCATTTATCGTGATCAGTTAATTTGGACTTTAAAACTTTTTGCATTTCGTCATCAAGCTGTGATAATATATTTTTCTCCGCATCATCGCCAGACTTAAGACGTTGGACAAATTCCGGCGATACAATCAACATCTTCCGCTCTTTGTCCATTTTAGTCGAAAAGGAGCTCAGTCGTTTGTTCTAGTAGAGCCGTCGTGAATAAACTAGCTTAAAATCAAGACTTTCATAATAAATATATAAAAAAATATGACAGGTACGGGAATCGAACCCGTATTCTCTCTAGAGATCAGAGCTTGAATCTGACGCCTTAACCATTCGGCCAACCTGCCTCCCTATATAAACGAGCACTCTCTGCATAATTAAGAAAACATCTAGTTTAAAACCCTTCTATTTGCAATTTCATACAATATTTCATATAAATTAAGCCAGGTACAAATTTCTTAATCAGGTTTTGATACGTATTTTATCGAAAGACTTGACCCTCAGCTGCCTTTTATTATTTGTCGTTATGCGTCATCGTTGAATTTACAAGAGCCAACCTGTCTGCTGTGTGACGTACGCAATGTCTCCATCCCTTTTTATTTTAAAATTCTATAAAACCAGAGGCCCGACTGATGCCGCACTAACACGTTTTAAACCATTGTACTCTGTTACCTGATGCGGCAGCAGTTTGGACCTCTGATTTTATAGAATTTTAAAATAAAAAGGGATGGAGACATTGCGTACGTCACACAGCAGACAGGTTGGCTCTTGTAGATTCAACGATGACACATTACGACAAATAATAAAAGGCAGCTGAGGGTCAAGTCTTTCGATAAAATACGTATCAAAACCTGATTAAGAAATTTGTACCTGGCTTAATTTATATGAAATATTGTATGAAATTGCAAATAGAAGGGTTTTAAACTAGATGTTTTCTTAATTATGCAGAGAGTGCTCGTTTATATAGGGAGGCAGGTTGGCCGAATGGTTAAGGCGTCAGATTCAAGCTCTGATCTCTAGAGAGAATACGGGTTCGATTCCCGTACCTGTCATATTTTTTTATATATTTATTATGAAAGTCTTGATTTTAAGCTAGTTTATTCACGACGGCTCTACTAGAACAAACGACTGAGCTCCTTTTCGACTAAAATGGACAAAGAGCGGAAGATGTTGATTGTATCGCCGGAATTTGTCCAACGTCTTAAGTCTGGCGATGATGCGGAGAAAAATATATTATCACAGCTTGATGACGAAATGCAAAAAGTTTTAAAGTCCAAATTAACTGATCACGATAAATGGATCCAGTACAATCAAGTGTTACAACGATTCCTTCATTTCACAAACCAGGCGCGGCAGCCAATCAAAATACCTATTGAAACAACCAGTGACAGCCTATCAAATGCCGTTGTTTTATCTACACTTCCCAAAACTTTTAAGAAAAAAGCTGAAGTTTTCCTACGCATTTTGAGTACCTCAAGCGATGTGAGCTGGGATCACAAGGGTACCGTTACTATAAAGGGTGAAATTTTACCGGCGTCTAACATAGTCGATTTAATTCACGACACTCTGCGGCCTCGAAAAGCTATTAATCCACCCGGACGCCTACAGTTTGCTGATTACATCAAAGACCTTAACGTTGCTAATGTGCTGCTAGCTAAACCTAAACAGCAAAAGAAGCCAACCCCGACTGGTACTACAGGAAAAACCGAAATGGAAACTGATAACTGCGAGTCCGATTTAGAATATAAATTAAAAACACCAGCTACTCATCCAAGTCCACATCAAAAAGGTTCAGTCAGAAGAACGCCGATAAGGAAACGCCTCCAAAAAAGGGCCGTTAGAAAAACGCCTCTAAGGCAGATGTCATCAACACCAAAAACGAAGGGAATTCTAGATTGGGTGCATCTTAAACTTTAAAATTACACAATGAAATTCTGATTTTATTACTTGCAGTCTTTTTAATTTGAAATGTCGTGCACCTCAAACTACAGTTTTGTAAATTGCTAGCGAATTTTTAGAAATAAGACATTCTGCTGTACATTTATATTTATATTATTAAGTATTATACGAAATAAGAACAATATATTTGTTTATTACAAAGTGTTTGTGTTTTTTATTTCTACTCTGCTTTGTTTTTTTCTCGAATCTGCAATAATTACAAAGTCTAAAGCTAAAATATTAGTATTTGCAGTTATTCTACAGTTACAAAGAGTAAAATTTCAAAAAATCAATCTACGATTTCATAATGGCGTGATATAATTTAAAAAATTGTGATTTCTTTTAATTTTGGGCGATACATTTTATAGAAAAGTGTAAAACATTTACAAATTTTTCAACGAAATTGCTATTTCTTTTAATTTTGAGCGATGCATTTTATAAAAAGTGTAAAACATTTGCAAAATTATGCATAGTTTATGTAACATGTTGTCGATTTTTGTGAAAATTTATGTGGGATGGCTTGTAATTGCGTGATTTTTGTTAAATTTTCATCGTGTGTTGAATAAAATATCGTTTTTTGTATAATTTCAAGTGATATGATGTCAGTTTTTGTATAATTTATGTGACATGATGTCGATTTTTGTGTAAATTTATGTGATATGATGTGTGGTTGCGTGATTTTTGTTCAATTTTCATCGTGTTTTGAATAAAAATATCGTATTTTGTATAATTTCAAGTGACGTGATGACAGTTTTTGTATAATTTATGTGACATGATGTCGATATTTGCGAAAATTTATGTGAGATGCTGTATGATTGTGTGATTTTATTCAAATTTTTGTTACTTTGGGGGTCAACACATACGTCTTTTCGTAATTTTTGCGTGTTTCTATTCAAATTTATTTTCATTTGTCGTCAACACACGTATTTTCGTAAAATTTTACTATTTTTCAATAAAAGTTGTGAAAAAAATATTGTTTTTTGTCGTTTTTACAGAATTTAATGTGACAAGATGCCGATTTTTATAAATTTCTAAAATTTTGAACGAAATGCTTTGGAAATTGCATGTTTTTATTCAAATATTAGTAATTGAGGCTATTTTTTCACATACAAAGTATCGAAAATTCATATAAATTGAACTACGATTTCATAATTGTGTGATGTACTTTAAAAAATTACGGTTTATTTGTTAAACGTTTGCAAAATTATGCTTAGAAATAACTCTTAAAACTTTTTTACATCATTTTTTCGGTACTATAAAGTCGCTTTGTAAAGATTTTCAACGAAATTGTGCGTTTTTATTCAAATTTATTTTAATTTGTCGCCAACACATACGTCTTTTCGTAATTTTTGCGTGTTTTTATTCAAATTTATTTTCATTTGTCGTCAACACAGACGTATTTTCGTAAAATTTTACTATTTTTTCGATGAAAGTTGTATAAAAATATTGTTTTTTTGTCGTTTTTGCAGAATTTAATGTGACAAGATGCCGATTTTTATAAATTTTCTACGTATTTTCGTAATTTTGCGTGCTTTTATTCAAATTTATTTTAATTTGTCGCCAACACTTACGTCTTTTCGTAAATTTTTTACAAGAAAAAATGGTTTGACTTATATTTTTAATTAGTCAAGCCTTCTCCAATACTTGCTACTATAAGCCGTTCACGATCTTTTTGGGTCAGGTGAGGCTATGACCATCTAGTAATTTTGTTGGCAGTACCTCTGCGGCAACTAAACTCCCTAATGCAAACTGACACTTTTTCTGCTAGGTTAGGTTGTTTTCAGTTTAAGGTTATATTTTCTGAATAGGTACATTGTTGCCGGATCTCTCTCTAGTCTCGACATCGACTCGTGTTCTTTTAGATCTGGTCTGTCCTTTTTAAACTGCAACTAGCATCGTTTAATGGAAATTTTTTGCTGTGATCGCTGGTTCGACTCCAGCCATGGGACATCGCAGGAAGCTTTTTTTAAAATTAAAATAACGGACAAATATTTGTTAAGTCACTCATATATTAGCGCTAAAATTTAAAAAT